>JAJOOO010003258.1:0-96076 GCA_029582685.1 Solanum piurae
ATTTGTATAACTATTTAAAGTTCAAATATTTGTGTTATGATAAATTTGTTATTTCGAATTTTATCATATTTATATCAAATACGGACGAAAAAAACTTAATTATACAAATACACACAAATTATAAAAACGTACCTGCAAATTATACAAATGAGTAA
The DNA here is from genome assembly GCA_029582685.1 of Solanum piurae. NCBI lineage: Eukaryota > Viridiplantae > Streptophyta > Magnoliopsida > Solanales > Solanaceae > Solanum > Solanum piurae. The sequence goes on from JAJOOO010003258.1 coordinate 156, forward strand.
GCTATAGCTACAACCGTAAATATGCAAATTATAACTAAGAAACCTAATTAAGTTTATTATAATGACTATTTGCGAGATTTTCCCAAAAGAAACTACATTATCTCCTTATATGATTGTGAATAATTAGACCTCATTTTATTAGCTAGCAGCTGGAATTGAATTGGCTAGATCAACAATCTATTTTACTAATATGTTATGTTATGACTTATGAGAGTCATACATATTCATATTCTTGATTTAATCAGTATTGGAAACTATATTATATTAGTACCTTTATTAGTTAATTGGTGCATTAATTTGTGTTTGACATAGTACAATAGTCCTGGCGACCATTAGAGTTTGGAGTGTCTTAACCAAACTAACGAACAATATTTGTAGACGATATTTTTGGAGAATTAACTTTAATCAGCAATTTTTATTTTCCAACTCCAGGTTAATTCATAACAATAATAATAATACTCCAATTAAGCCAAATAGTCGACCATCAAATCAAGGAATTTGTTGGCAAATTTTCAGGACTTAAGCCTTGAATGTATTGATTATTATCATCACATTAATTTATAAACTCTTAACATTATTTTATTTTGGATTTTCGATCTTCTCTTCTAAAAATTTCCCAAATACAGAAAAAAAATAAAGCACTCCAAAAATTTAAGCAAAGGCAGAAGCTTCTCTTCTCAAATCTCTGTAGAATCGAGAAATGAATTCATCAGCTTTCTCATCAACGTGGCTGATGTTATCAGCATCTGATGTTAGAGGAAAAGGCGAGTCAGTGATCCTTAATTGCCTCACCGTTGGAGTCCTTCCAAATCCAGGCAAAGCAGGTGATGCTGCTGTTTCGCTCTGAAGCATTTCTAATGCCTTCAAAACAGCAGCGTTCATCATTGAAACGTCGTCGTGTTCAGGCTTACTAATGATGCGCTTGTTGATGTTGAAGGGGAGGTGAAAAGCCGGGCTGTTACTACAGCTGAACTCGTAATACTCTTTTGAAATTGATTGATGAATATTATTATGGCCCTGGAACATGAGGTTTTGAAAAGCAGCTTTGCCAGCAATCTTACCACGTTTCATTAATAAGTTGAGATCGAACATTAGTTTCCTCTTTGATGATAATCCTTTTCTCAACATGAAGTAAGCCACTCGGACTATCTTCCAGAACTTTTTTGCTATCACTGGCAAATTTTGATCCATTTTTTCTCTCTAAAATATATTGGGATTGTGACTTTTTGTTGGTTATTCACTTAAGAGAGAACTTTAATTTAGAGGAGATGTAGTGGTACTATATTATGAGAAGCAATGAGGTAGTGGTATATATAGGGGGGGGGGGGGGGGGGCTTTCCATACAAAGGAAGTGGATGTAGTGAAGTAATCTATATGTTTAAAGTTTTAAAGTTGACACGTTTGGGTATGGACCACTTAATTTCGACTTCATTCAATATTCTAATAGTCCAATTATTAGTGGAGATTTTCAACACCCAGCTTTAGGCTCGTCCTTTAAGTCATTTTCACCCATCAAAGAAATTTCCCAATTTTTTTCACATGGATTACAAATGGCATTGGCGGTGTGAAAAATGCGGCTTGAGTTGAATTGGCCGGTTAAAATAGGTTAAATAAATAATTGAGTGTGTCGTTAAATTGTTCAATGACTATTTGGTCCGAGATGAATTGGATTCAAATCAACTAATTAAGTTTAAATTTCTTAGTTTGTATTTTCATAATTTGTGCAATTACCTAATTATTCTTTATTAAAAAATTAAGTCTTTTGTAAAGATTTTAATAAGATTTTACTTTGGTTAAAATTAACTATATATTTAGCAAAAATCAACCGAACTTTTTAGATGGACTGAACTGAACTAAAAGTGATGTGTTATTAGATTGACAGATTAGGTGTGTCATATATATATTCTTAAGGGACTTCAATTATCCAACCTTACTTTGCAATTCATTGAGTTTAGATGTTAATTAACCTAAAAGTTTGATGCCTTTAATTTTGAACACATCAGATTACAAATTATACATCTGGCCTTAATCCTATCTTCTGAAACTTTTTTTTTTTGTAGAACCACATAATGGATAATTAAGGGAACACATAATTGCCACAACTCATAATGAATATGAAGCTTTTTAAAAAAATATATTGTTGGTTACTTTTGCTGTATTTTGCATAGTTTACTAATTATATGTATAGTAGTAGTAATAAAATGTAAACTTCTTCCTCTATGATTGAGCATTATTTTTGGAGAGTTGTACCCTTTCATCCCTCTTTTTTCTTGGCAGACCATAAAAGAGTAGATTTTGTACGAGAATGAGAAAAGGAACAACACTATGGGTGTGTTTCCGTACGAAGCAAAAATGTTTTGTGATTTTTTTATAATTATTTTGTTGTGTTCGTTGCATAAGCAAATTAAAATATAAATATGTTATTCTAAAATTACTTTGTATATAATATAAACGAATATTATGAGAATGAGGGTTATTGTAGGTTGTGGGATGATGAAACTACGAGAGTGAGTTGTGTTGGAGGATAATGAAGACACAATGTGATACGTCACTTGTGGACTTGTTTCCCTCTTTTCACGCTAGGAAGTCATTTCCACATTTTAAGTAAATTTTCTTTCCCATAGAAAATATTTTCAAATATTTTTTTCTTAATGTAAAAAAAAATGGAAACATGACAGAAATTAAATTAAAAAATCAAACGCCCACCGTGGGGCTCGAACCCACGACCACAAGGTTAAGAGCCTTGCGCTCTACCAACTGAGCTAGACGGGCTGGATGAAAATCTAAGTAACTAATACTATATAATATCTATTGTGATCTGACATTTCAAGTGAGTTTGATTACTTGTAAATACATTTGTTAAAAGGCATAAGTATAATTAAATGGATCTAAATAGCAACCTTATTATTTTATGTTCTTTTGTACCTAGCACAATATATATATATGTATCTGTATCAAACTCCAATATATTACCTTAGGCTTATTGTTTTCTCTCAAAAGCATGACAGTTGACATATTATAAGCAAAATATCCTTTCACAAATATTGCTGCCGATGAGCCGATCAATTAATTAGTCTACAAATTCACCATCATGTATTGGCTTTAGATAATTTTTTGTAATTTTTTTTACCTATTAAAAAAATAAAATAGACACTTTCCTTGGGAAAGGGAAATGAGAATATTAAAGAAGTGTGCTTTTACATAATGGCCGAATTATTTATGATTATTTCTGCACGAAAATAAAGTAGTAAATTTGTGGCCTGTAAAGTTTTTGTATGAAAAATTAGGTTGTCATAAACAAATTGTAAGACTTTTTACAAACACAAAGTTACAAACTCCAAAAGCAAAAGCGACTCTCCCGCGAAACATCGGAAAATTGAGTATTCTCATAATTTTTACTTGTCCACTATTTTAAAAATAAATTTATATTTTTGTTTCACTTTTAATAAATCAAGAAAATATTTTTTCTTTATATTTTATCTTTACTATTATTAATTATTTATTCTCTAAATCAAGACCTAATACTAAACATCAATTAATATGAATAAAATACTTATATAGACCATTATTTCTTAAAAAGCGTACAACATCCAAAATGGACAAGTAGAAATAAACAGAGAGAGTATTTTGAGAAAAGTATTTTTATTTTATTTTTGTGGGGGGTGTTTACTCTTAAATTATTGAATTCCACTGACCAAATCTCTCTTTCGTATTTCTTTTTTCTTTACTTTTTTAAGTTTATGTATTTTAATTATATACTAGAAAATATTGGATCCTCTTTGATTTATTTGGCTTCCAAAAGTTAAGGCACTCATGTAGTGTGAGTCCTCTTTCCGTATTGCAAATAAATTAATGGAAAGAAAACAATACAAGGACTATAAACTATAATTCAATATGTGTGTGACGATGTACCATTCAATTTCTGAAACGTGGCACAATTTTAAAGAAAAACAACATTTTATTGAACTAGCAGATAAAGTACTTGAATTTAACAATATTTTCTCCATGCACCCTTACCTTTAGTTAAAGGGACTTCACTTGTATATCCAGCAAATTGTTTTGTACCCACTCAGGAAGTTTTTGTTCTTAATTATCACTTTTCTAATTTCTTATTTTACTAGTGTTTGTTCTTTATGCAAATTAGAAATGGACCCTACCATGCATGATCCGAATTCAGTCGGGGCTTCAATGCATGCTTCGAATACCAGGTGGAAAGCTAAAAAGAAAAAGATTATTATAAATGAGAAAGAACGTCCAACACAAAATAGTGGCCATTACCAAAAACCAAAAATAACCCTTTAAAGGCTTGCGAAGTACGACGGGAACTTAAAGGGCCATATCTTATAACAAAGCACATTCAAGCGCTGGCCCAGTACAGACGCCCAACCCAAACACACATTCCAACCCTATTTTTTTTTTTTTTTTTTTTTTTGAGAAACTATCTAATTACACAAATATTCCTATCATATTTACTATTTTTTCATACAGTTTGAAAAGATTACATTTTATCTCACTATTTAATAATTTTATACTAGATTTCAAGTTAGATACACGTGAAATCACTCTAGATACACACTATATACATGTATCTGGGTGATACATATACATTTAGAATATATACCATATACTGATATAGAGAGTGACAAGCGATCGAGATGGAAGGGAGGCAAGCTATATTTGTCTATGTATCTCAAATACGTGTGAATCTACTGGGATATAGTGCATTTAGTATAAATTACAACTAACTTTGATCCCATATCTACCAAGATACTTATATCTAAACGTATTTGAACGCACCAAAATCTGAGAATAATATTGCAAATTAATGTGTATCTAAGTAATTAGTTCCTTAACTAGTAGAATTTCTGTAAGTTACCTTTGTTCCATGGGTAAACGTTCAAGGTAAAAAAACCATATATTTCTTGAAAAACTTGAAATTTTTCCTATAAAACAAGCGAGATTAAAATTTCAAGACCACCCACATGTACATTTTGTTTGTAGTGATTTATGGCATAGCCAATATCCCTTATAATACTTTTTTAACATTTAAATAATTTTATATCTTATTATAGATGGTTACAAAACCATATGCGTAAACAAGGATAAATGCGCATTGTTGTTTCTTACCAATGGACAATATTGTTTTTTTTTTCACTTTGAATAATTTACCACTCAACTACATATGCTCTTTCATAAAATATTTTCATCCTTTTTATTTATACTCTTAAACGGTAATTTTGCACTTCAAATATCATCCATGTCTGTCGTTTTTTGTTAAAAAAACTAATTGAAACACCGAATAGCTTTTGTGCAAAAAAAAAAACAAACAGATCGACCGGGTTGATTTTCCCTGGATTTTTCTGGATCCACCTTATCCGTCGTTTTTCTGTCCGTGGTTTTTTCATTATTTTTATTTTTTAGTAATGACAAACACTTGATAATATATTGAAGAATTAGAGCAACATCATTTACCAGCAGTATTTCTATTTATTGAAAGAAAACTGTCACAAAGTAAACAATTGAGCACACAATCATACTAGTTTTAGGAAGAAAACGAGCACTTCGAGTGAACTAGTGAAGAAAATTATGAATGTGAGTGATTTAAAACTAAATTGGATTTTCAGAAACAATAACTCTACCTCCATGAGTTAGTGGTAGTGGTAAGATCTACGTATATTTTACCATCACTTGTCGGATTTCACTGGATATGTTGTTATTGTTGTTGTTAAAACTGAATTGAATGAATGAAATCACTTAGGAATCAAAGCACAAGCTTATACTTGTCACAAGCACCCTTTAGCTATGCAAAAATTGATCGAGTAAATAATGTGTTTCCTTAACCAAGACATAATAATTCTAATTTGCATGTCTAATCATTAATCGCGAAAATTTCTACAGGAGTAACAAATTGAGTAGGTCGCTTAGTACAGCTCGATCTATCGCCACTGTTATTGATGAAATAATAAAGGATAAATCTCCCCATTAATATTCCGGACTGAGTAATTAGGTTTAGGAGAACAAGTAATCCACATTGCAATACACTTTAGCCATTTATTTTGACTCGAAAAATAGTTTGATGACTTTATTGTTATAGTAAGTAAAATTTAATGATTTACCGTTATAATGAGTAAAATTCAATTACTATGTATAACGGGATGAATTTACTATTATAGTGGATATAATTTGGTAATTATACTTGTAATTAACCCTAATAAATGCATCAATGTAACTGAATTGGCAAACTGAAAGTCCTATAAACTACTCAAGCCATTAGCCTATCTGCCTCCTGCCGATTTCACTCAGCAGAAACTTCAGTTTTCTATATACACAAACATCATGAAGGGATATCGGCGTCTTATACACAAACCAGGTAATTAATTGGTCTCTGTTTATTATAGTTTTTTTGATATTTTTTCGTTAACCAATAATGATGGAAGGAACCTCAATTTGCTCGTGATCGTGATGGACGAGACAGATCAAATTTCCAAGCTGCCAGAGCCAGTTTTGGATCACATTCTGTCTTTCCTTGACATTGAAGATGCTGCGAAAACGAGTACATTGTCAAAGGTTTGGAATAGTATTTGGACTTACCTTTCCTCCTTAGATTTTGGTGATAATTATTTACATAAGTCCAAAAACACTGTGGATCTAATTCTAGCAAATCGGCTAAACCAGAACATCTCTATAAAAAGGTTCAAGGTTAATTTACCAAATTATCGGTTTAAAGCTCTGGATGATTGGATTAAGGTACTTATAACCTGTAATATCAAAGAGTTGTTCATAGATGTTGGCGTATACACTCACAACAAGTTTCCTGAAGCAATTTTTGCTGCCAAATCATTAAATGTGCTTAGCTTACGCGGATTTAAGCTCCAACTACCCTCTGATCATCGCGTTAAGTTTTATTCTCTACGAGAGTTGCACCTCGAGGACTCATTTTTGGACGAGAAATTACTTCAAGCTATATATGCAATTTGTAGTGATTTAGAAGTTTTGTCTTTGAAGAGATTTCATGGATTAATCAGTTTACAAGTTGCGGGAACGTTGCCTAAACTAAGGACAGTAAAGTTGAAATTTTGCCCTCCTAAATTCAACAAGGTTGATATTGTAGCATCTAATCTTAAAGACCTTTATATTAGTTCTTTTAATCTGGACCTACGTGTAATCGAGATAACTGCTTGCAAATCCTTAAAGTGTTTGTGGCTGTCAATGACCAATGGTTAGAGAGCCTCCTTCAAAATCTACCGAACCTTGAAGTCATTTATTTAGATCATTGTCAGTCCTTGAACTTCGTGAAGATTTCAAATAGTCGCGTTAAGTTTCTGAAAGTAGTCGCGTGCTCTCATTTGATTGCTGTTGATATGGATGATGCTCCTAACTTATTAAGATTCTCCTATGATATTCGTCATGGAAGAGATGGACTATTGGGCTATTTTGAACCCTCGCCTATATTCAAACTGAAAGCTTCGCAACTGCTGGAGGTTATGATCAAATTAATCCCAGATCCTGAAGCTCTTGACACTGATTGGTACTCCAAGCTCACAGAGTCTATTGGTAACTTTAATAAATCCAGGGCTATTACACTAAGTTGCGACTCTGATAAGGTACGTGCAGCAAATTGGCTACTTGCCCTGCCAGAAGAAGTTGTTCTGGATTTACTCATTGTTTTTATTATTTGTTTGAGCAGGTGATAGTTATACCGAAAGATATGAGAGAAAACTTGGTTCCTCCACTTAATGGTACTAAGCATATACATATAAAAATTATGGATAGGACGAATTATTCAATTGTGGACGTTGTTGATAGTTTGCTTTGGATTTCTCCGCAACTGGACACCCTATCTGTTGATCAGGGTCGAAGCATACAGAGCTTGATCAAGGTAATATGCCTATCTTTCAAAAGCACTGGCTAAGATTTCTTGCACCCTTATTCTTGATCTCTAAGGTTTTGTTGCAATTAGTTTCCTTTTGATTCATTGTTTTAAGGACAAAGCCTTCATGATTCTGTTCTAAATCTTTTGTTTTACCTAACAACAGTCCATTATCAGAATATATATTAACCAAAACCTAGAGATAATGGCAAACCAAATACACTTAGATACTAGTTGATGTGTGTTTTGATAAATAGTTGGTGATAGTTCAGATAGGAAACGCAAAAACCTTATAGTTCAGGTAGGAAACTTGCAAAGAAGTGATATTTCAGGTGTGTTTCGGACCATTATCTCCAAAACCTAACAGTTAGTCAATCAACTGCTTATGTGAAATACCTACAGGACTAGTTATTTTGAGCCTTTTGTAAGGATTAATAAGGTTACAAGATTCTTGTAAGATATTTAAAAAATTTATCAGTATAATTTTTAGACAAAATTCTATGTATTCTGTCAACTCAAGAAACTTATACGAGCACATCACGTTTCTATATTCACTCTATTTATAAGCTAATATCAATACGTTTCTATATTGGTTTTATGATCGGTTGCTTATGAACACATCTTTTACCTTTGTTCCTGTTGTGGTTTTCTCTGGTTTCGTAGTTTACATACAGAAATGTTGCTGATGATGAAGATGAGAAACCTTGTTGTGCATCTCTAGCGTGGAAATGTTGGAGTCATGAGTTGAAGAGAGTTCAATTGCAAAACTTTACACGTACGGAGCTAGAGAAGTTGAGAAACTATTTTTTCAAAATATCAGATACTTTGAGCATAATTGAAGATTCACCAGAATGCAGCCTTTTAACTTCACCGTACTTTTGAATAAGTTTATACATGGTACCTCATGTGTTGTTGAATCTAGCTAATTTTATGTTTTGAATAAATTTGCTGATGACTTGTTTTGGTGATCCCTTGTGGGACATTTGTTTGCAATGACATTGATTTGTTCTTTTTCCAATTTGAAATTTTAAACCTTGAGCAAATCACTATCTCAGTGTATGATTGTCCTGGTGCACAGCTTGACAGATGAAGTACTGATACAGAAGCAATTTGTTTGAAAGAGCCAGGTATAACAAAATTTTCATGATTCATGAACTTTTGTATACATTGGGATTTGGTGTAGTCCTTGAGCCGACGGTCTATCGGTAAATTTGCGTACATTTTACCTCTCCAGACCTCAGTCTATGGGACTACACTAAGTACGTTGTCGTTAAATGAATCTATTAGATTTATTGTTGTTTTGATAAATTGATGATTGAAATTTGTTTTTTTTTAAAAAAAAAATATATATATAAAACTTACAACAACAACATACAAGTGTGTAATTCACAAGTGGGATTTGGGGAAAGTAGGGTGTACACAAATCTTAACCCCACCTCATGAAAAAAGAGAGGTTGTTTATGATAAACCCTCGACTTAAGTGCAACAAAACGAAGTAGTTGTGAAAAAGGAAAAACGACATCGGAGAAAACATGTGGTATAGAGCATTCAGGAAAAAAAAAACAATAATTACAACAGAATAATATGGTAATTGAAACATAATAGACAACATATGGTAAAGGGGAAATTTCATAAATAGCTACAATAGAAAATACGTTTTTTATTTGTATAATTCGGCCTATTTATAATTAATTATACAAAAAAATTGTTTAATAATATCTAATTAATTAAGCGTTAATTAAGGAATGCCTTAATTAAAGGTGTTAGTTTAATTAGGATACGTTATCAAAATAAGACTTCTTCTTTTTGAGGAAACACAGACTATTCATTTGTAGATGTATATAATTGGTATCGAATTCCACACTAAGATTGTTTGTGAGTGATTTTTTGTCTAAACATATAATTGAATGTTTTTCGATTAGCTGTATCATTTTGTATATGTTATTGTTTGTTTTGTATATTAAATAGATTTTATACAAATCGATATAAATTTTAATTAAACAAGTGTATAAAATTGAGTAATTTTAAGTACTTGTATCAGTTTGTATATGTTACTATTTGATTTGTATATTAGATAGATTTTATACAAGTCGTTAAATATTTTGAGTCAAAAAGTTAAAATAATTTAGTAATTTTTCATTACTTCTAACGGTTTGTATATGTTACAGTTTGTTTTGTATATTAGATAGACTTTATACAAGTCGTTATATATTTTAAGTCAACAAATAAATGTAATTGAATAATTTTCGATTAATTCCATCAATTTGTATATGTTACAGTTTTATTTGTGTATTTGATGAATTTTATACAAGTCGTTATGTCTTTTAAGTCAACAAGTTAATATAATATAGTAACAAATCGCTGTATAAATATATCAATTGAACTTGTACAATTCAATCTATTTAAATATTTGTATAGAAATAACATAACTTCATTATACATATCGTTGTAGTTGTATAAATATATCAATTGGACTTGTATAACTATAAACAATAACACAACCGGTTATGCATACATATGCTTGATGTTAATTATGAAATATATACAATTATCTGATATTACAATTCATTTATTGTGGCATATACAACTTAAATTATCCATATACAAAAAGGGAAAAAAATGAAAACAGGGCTACCTTAAAATCATCTGCTACTTGTTGATCCGTTTCAACATAATCATCTTCCACAATGATTTTTTATCCATTGCGACATAATCATCTTCTCTGATTGTTTTTGAGTCATTTTCAGTGGAAGATTATTCTAGCACTTTTCTTTTTTTAGATTTGGCAGGAGAACCTCTAGTGATTCTCTTTGATGGAGATTGTTCCTCCATGATTAGAATGATTGTGATTCTAAATCGGAGGAATCTTGATTTTGGCTTTCAAACTATGAAAAACTTATACAAATACAATCAATTAAAAACTGATGGAGTAAAAAAAAATAATGATACCTGTAAACAAATTTAAACGATTAGGAGGCAAATTTTTCAAAATTAGAATTTGATTTTGTTGAGAGATTTGTGGGTGGATTGAGAGATTTATGGTGAGTAGAGAGAATAAAAGAGATAATTACGTGGGAGTGAAGAGAGAGATAGTGAGTAGGTTTGTATAAAAGGGAATTTGAATTCTAAACGTTTCATACATAAACGCTGGGACCCAACCATAACCTTTTTCTTAAACATAACCCATTTTCTATAATTAAGTGAAACTATAGTCATGTTAGGGATGCGTATTAGTAAGTTCGATTCGGTTTTAAAGTTTATCGGTTTGGATTATTGGTTATCGGTTTGTAGAGATGCTAAATCGTTATCGAACTATTAAGATATTGGTTTATTGGTTATTGGTTTATCGATTTTTGATTGTTATCGGTTCGGTTATCGGTTTAACCGTTAAGATTTAACACAAAAAAAACATTAAAAATCACTTAAAAACAAGGTGACAAACCAAATGAACCATGCACATGAGTTCACAAGTTACATCTTGCTCAAAAGCAAACATTTTTACATTGTAGAATAACCAAGTATTTGAGACAACCAGAAATAAAAGTAGGAAACCAAACTCTAAGTCAAGGACTTTATATAAAAAATGGTATAAATATAATTATTTAATTTACTATCGGGTTATCAGTTAACCCGTTAAGAAAAACCTCAAATTGTTAAGAACCAATAACCCAATAAGAAAAAAAAAATCAAAACCATTATCAAAACCGCTAAATCAATAACCCAATACTAATAAACCAACAACTTTTTTTCGGTTCAGTTTTGAACAGCCCTAAGTCATGTAGTATAATAATTAGGTAGTAAATGTTAGCTTAATTATATAATTTTCCCTAACAAAAATCAAAAGTAAGAAACTACATGTATAAGGTTAATATTACGATAGTCGTCGGGCGCGATGCTTCGGTCACGTATAATTGAGATTATACGGGATTTTTCAACCTCAATTGCATAAGTCTAAGGATCCGTTTGATCATAGTTTTCCCAAGTAAATTTTGTGATAAAATTTGACAAATATTGTTTGTCCATACAATTTGTTATTATTTGACAAATATTTTTGGCAAATAACCCAAATTCTCAAATACTAGAGAAAAAACTAGTATTTTGGCAAAGCTCATTATTTGGGAACTTTTAATAATTCAAATTCTACACTAAATTTTTATCTTTTACAAAAACACCCACTATAGTAGTTGTTTGCGTTGTTTTACATTATTTTTTATGTGAACATCAAAGAAGTGATGAAAAATTCAATGAATATAAAAGTGATGATATGGTTGTTGATGAAAATGATGAACAGTCGGCTTAGGGTAACAAAGTTATGTGCTATGTAATACAAACATATGGTTAGTTTTGATAGTTTTTAAAATTTATGTGTATAAATCATATTTTTTAAAAAGGTGAAATATATTTTTTAAATACTATGGCCAAACACATGGTGAAATTTCACCCAAATAATATTTACCAAAAATATTTAAATATCTATGACCAAACACTAGTTAAATTGTTTCCAAAGTAGATAAGCTTATATAAACAATTATAAAGCGAACACAAATTAAATAATTACTCTATACGTGGATATTTGTGCACTTTGCCCTTTATAAGAAGGACCTTGAACAAACCCCAAACTCCTTAAAGTAGGCTAGATGAGCAATAAAATCTCAAAGAAAGATAAAACCTATAAGCTGTGGCACATTTTTCATACCTCCAGGCTCCAGCCATACAATTTTCCTTGGGGCTGAGACTATCGCTATCTAACCTTTTATTCGGTTACAAAACTTTTACCAAAAAATAAAGGGAAAAAGGATAAATATACTCTCGAACTATCGTAAATGATATGCAGATACCTTTCGTTATACTATTAGGACATTGGTGCCCTTGCCATCCAAAAACTAGAGCATATATACCATTTATACTAACGGACATACACGTGTCATAATCTTATCCCCCGACTGACATTTATTAAATATCAGATCGACAGATAAGATTGCGCCACGTGTCCCTATTTAGTCTTCCGTTAGAGTGAAGGGCATATATGCTCTAGTTTTTAGACGGCAGGGGCATCAATGTCCCAAAAGTATGACAAAGGGTATCTACATACCATTTACGATAGTTCAGGGGTATATTTGTCCTTTTTCCCAAAAATAAATGGTTTCATGTGATTTATGGACGATATCTAGAATCCAAGTTAAACTTCAAAATTTCACTAAGTCAAGTTCATTTATACGTGTGCCATCTACGGCTTTTTGAACTCGATATGATCATGAATTTTTAGTAATATCTTTTGGTTTGACTAATACCTCGTCGGTGTTTGTTTCATTAGAAGTACGAAAAACAGTTGGGGGAAATGAAGCAGGTGGACTTGGATACATTTAGAAATTAGGTGAAAGAATAAAGTTAATTTGTTTGGTAGATAATTCATTTCAATTAAGATAAGAATAAATTTTTTATTAAAAATAATAATCCATCTAGTTTGTCATAATTTAAGTGATCTGCTCTATTATCTCATAACTTATTAGTCATTTGGGTTACTTAAATAATTTTATTTTATTTAAAAAAAACAACTCAAAATTAGTTCAAAATTCAAACAAGTAAATATGATAACTTGTGATATTTCAAAATTTGCACTAACAAAAGTCCAAAAGTCGCCAACTGGTGGAAAACCTACAAAATGTCAAACGCGCACCTTTTCCTTTGTCGAGCAAAAAAAGAAAAACAAATCTCTTGCTCTTTGTTGTAATGTATATCCTCAATTTTCTCCTACACCAACTCGTAATGTGAACGTGCTCTCTTTCGTGTCACTTCCCCTTCCGACCCTTTATAGCCCCCAAAGGAACAAACCCTTCTTCTTCTTCAGGTTTTAGATCTAAGGTGTTTTTTTTTTTTCCTTATTTGGGTATTTACAAGTAAAGAAATCCCCTTTTCTTCATATTTGTTATCCTTTTATCTTTTGGGTCTACCCCAAAATTCAACTTTTGCTTCTATAAGAGTTTGAATTTCGAATTTCCGATCCGTTTCTTGGTTAATTTTCCATATTTCCTTTATAAAGTTTGAATCTTTGGTCCTTATATTGAACTATCACAGCGATGGGGGTTTCCAATTGTTCCATTACTTTGCCACCTACCCAGCAGGTTCCACTGCCTAAGGAGTATGGGGTAACGAAACCCTTGTCTCTAGCAGGGCCTATGGAGGCTGATATTCAGCGTACCAAAGAGTTGGAAAAGGTTTGATCTTTAAGGTTCCTTTTTGTTTACTATGTTGATTTTTGTGCTTCAGTATATGATGACTCTGTGAATTCTAGTTCTTGGTCGGTGCTGGACTCTATGAAAGCGCTGAGGAGGCTGCTAAGAGGGAAGGAGTTCTCTGCCAGCTAAAGCAGGTAACCTGGTGCCCCTTCTCTTTTCCTTTATATAAAGTAACATATGATTTAGAGACAGTGAAGTTTCAATGACTTGAACTTTAAGTGTTCTAGTAATGAAATTGAAATTGTCCAAATGGATAATGAGAATTCATATAGCCGACCTAACTGTTTTGGGCCAATTCGTCGTTGTAATTTTTGAAGTCTGAACATGGAATGAGTAGGCTGTGAATGGTGACTGCATACACTTTGAATTGGTATGGTGATTTAGATTTCAGCAAAGAGAGAGCTGATCAGTGCTGTGTTTTTTTGGGAATTTTTTTATCTAGCTGAACTTCGTGGAATAGAAAATATTATATCCCCCTTCACAAGCATTTATTAATTGTTGACCATCCACTTGATGCTTCCTTGTTTTTCCCTGTTTGGATTTCTTAGTCTCTGTTTCAGCACTAGTATATTACTCCTGATCATTAAATATTTTCAGTTTTATTTGCTCCAAAGTTTCCTGCTTTCTGATTTAGTGGCGGGATTGTTTCCCTGATCTCAATGAACAAAAAGATGTCAATGTGGATGACCTTTCATGTTAGGTCGTTCTAGGGGTAATTGCTTTTTTTCCTTTCTCAGTAGTATTCATAGGTTAATACTAGTGTTTTGGACGGCAAAAGGCGACAAGGGTCTGCCTCGCGACGCCAGTAAATACCAAAAATTAAAATATTTAATTGCATATATAAACAATCAAAACCTCAATAGCAATAACATATTAGCAAATATTTCAATTCAAAAACTGAAAATATATACTACATACTAAAGTCTAGAAGTTGAACGAGGAAAAACAGAACAAAAGTCAAAACAACGAGAAAAAACACAGAGGTAAAAGTAACTCTGAAGTCTGAAGATGAAGAAGAAGAACAGAAGAAATACGTATTGGTTGGACTTTGGAGTCACTGGAAAAATTTGGCTGGTTGCCGGAGAAGTCTTGTCGTGTCGACGGGTTGGAGTCGCTGTACTGTACAAATTTGGAAAGAAAATCCTAAAATTACCTTTTAACTTTTAAAACCTAAAATTGGTCGCCTCTTTTTTAAGAGAATGCAAAAGGCGATGTTTCTCGCCATGGCGTCGCCTTTTGAAGATCGCCTCACCACAAAGCTAATAGGTGATGAATGGCTAGAGGCGATCACCTTTCACAACACTTTTTAATACTAAGATGAAGGAAATGAAATGATATTCCTTAGTTGATGGTAAGGAATGAGGATCACTGGGGGGACTATTTCTCTCCTATATATTTTTTTGTTTGGGTTAGTTAAGGAAATTAAAATAGAATTTTGTTTTCAGTTTACCCCTCAATGTCTTGGAGAAAGAATGGAAGGAGTAGTTTTAGTTTTTAGCTTGTTATCTTCCCTTTTCCTTTGCATTTCATAAATTTCGTTTCTATTTTTGTCTCAATTCAGTCTAGTGACATTTTTGGATCTTTACCTTTTCAGATTGTGAAGAACTGGGTGAAAGATCTTACTCGACTGAGAGGGTACAATGATCAGATGGTTGAGGATGCAAATGCTGTCATTTTAACTTTTGGTTCTTATCGTCTTGGGGTAAACAGCCTCTTTCTGAAGTTCCCTTCTTGAACAGTATAAGCTTAATGTTTTGCTTAGATATGCATCACAAATAATTTCATTGCAGATCTAGAAATTATCTGAAAGTTGTTTCACCGTGCCACCTAGCAAAGTCCTTAGTGTTATTATATCACAAGGTGTGAAATTAACTGTATGCAAGCATGACACAGTTGGTTTAAATTGTTACAGTTTTTGGGTCAGAGTAGTACTAATATGCCACAAAAACTAGATTAGTATCCAAAAACAAGCTTGTGTCTCTGGTCCTAAATTGATGCACCTCATGCATTATGCTTGTTCTTCAGACTTCTGAATTTGCATTTGTAACCAAATTGATTGTTTCACACAATTCTCCCTTTTGTTACTATTCTCAATTTTCAACCCAAACATAACTTCACTCAGTTGTCCTTCCTGTTGTTTTTCATTAAGATAGATTCTTCTACAGGAGCTCTTTGCTCAAAAAATTCAGTTGGCGCCTGTCATTTGGAAGAGTTTTTTTTTTGGGTGGATGGGTGGGTTGGGTGGGTGTGCAGCTATACTGTTTGTGTTCTTGAAGCTGCACCTGCTCCCTTAACACATGTAATTACAATTATGTACTATTAAGCTTTACATTTTGCAGGGAATGACCGAATGTTTGATGTCCCTTAGCAACTCTATTTGACTAATTATATAAGATTTCTTTTTGTAGGTGCATGATCCTGGAGCTGACATAGATACCTTATGTGTTGGACCATCCTATGTGAACCGAGAGGTCATTTTTGTTTGTGGTTTTCTTTTCAAGTCTCAGTTGGCCATTTTATATTGCATCTAATATCAACCTTGTTTGCCAGGATGACTTCTTTTTTGTATTGCATAATATTTTGGTGGAGAGGGAAGAAGTTACTGAACTACAACCAGTACCAGATGCACATGTCCCTGTTATGAAGTTTAAGTTTGATGGGATCTCAATTGATCTTCTTTATGCAAGCATTTCTCTTTTGGTTGTGCCTGATGTAAGTGTTATTTCTTTGTGAAAGCTGCCCATTTCCTTTTGGCCTCCTCCTTATAAGGGACATCTTTTCTATAGATCAAACTTTGCTTCAGAAGAAATTTATTTTCCCACACCAACATTTGTTCTGGAAAAAGGCCCTGATTTTTTTCTTAGACTTCTGCTTGTACTCCAGATGCTAATTCCTTTTCACCTGCAGCAATGTGAATTTCAGCTTAATCCTTTCAGGATCCAGGGCTTTTACATTCTTGAATTTCTTCATTTGTTATATTCATGGTATACCTGACCATTCCTGGAGCTTACCAAGTCATGGGATCCAGACAGGACTGGGATACGTGAATGCTCTATTTTCTCAAACTGGAATTGACATTCAATTTATGGCATCAATCAGCTGCTTAGACCACTAATAGTAGTATGCCTGATGTTTCCTTTTACATCTTCTTGCAACAGGACTTGGACATATCCAGTGAATCCGTGTTGTGCAATGTTGATGAGCCAACTGTAAGGAGCCTTAATGGCTGCAGGGTGGCAGATAAAATCCTTAAAGATGTTCCAAATATTGAGGTGATGGTCCCCAACCAAAAAGGAAACAAAAGGCCAGTAAATTTTTCAATATTCTAGATCTTGCTAGTAGTATCTCATTTGTCTTCTGCAATGCAGTTTTTCCGGATCACACTTCGATGTTTAAAATTTTGGGCTAAACAGCGTGGTGTTTATTCAAATGTAGGTTCACTTTTTTTTCCTACTACCTCCTCTCCGGCTTAATTAATGTTTGCTCTTTTCTATGACCTGTTCGTCTTGGATTCTTTTTTAGGTGACTGGATTTCTTGGTGGAGTTAACTGGGCTCTTCTGGTTGCTCGGGTTTGCCAACTCTATCCAAATGCTGTTCCGAGTATGCTGGTTTCTCGTTTTTTCCGCGTATATACACAATGGCGCTGGCCAAATCCTGTGATGCTTTGTCAGATAGAGGATAAAGAATTTGGATTTTCTATCTGGGATCCACGTAAAAATCCTTGGGACCGGACACATCAGATGCCAATTATTACACCTGCCTATCCTTGCATGAACTCTAGCTACAATGTATCTGCAAGTACTCTTCGTGTTATGACAGAACAATTTGAATTTGGTAACAACATATGTCAGGTATGAGTTATTCCCCCATGTACATTATGTTGTGTATTTAGCTAGTACTGGCGTTTACTCCTTTTGCTTTTCCATATCAGGAAATTGACCTCAATAAAGCCCGGTGGACTGCATTGTTTGAGCAGTATCCTTTCTTCGAAAACTACAAGAACTATTTGCAAGTTGACATAGTTGCAGCTGATGCTGATGACTTACTTGTGTGGAGAGGCTGGGTCGAATCCCGGTTAAGGCAGCTTACTTTGATGGTAACATCTATACTTATTGA
Organism: Solanum piurae; assembly: GCA_029582685.1. Taxonomy (NCBI): domain Eukaryota; kingdom Viridiplantae; phylum Streptophyta; class Magnoliopsida; order Solanales; family Solanaceae; genus Solanum; species Solanum piurae. The sequence continues at coordinate 18,379 of JAJOOO010003258.1, forward strand.
AATAAGTGATACTCAGGAGGCTCTGGTTCCTTTGTATTTGAGCCTCTACGGAAGAAAAAGGAGAAGGTAGCAAGTGAAGCAGATGTTTACCATTTACTTATAATTCTTGTTGTATCCTTGCAGATAGAGCGGGACACATTTGGGAAATTGCAGTGCCATCCTTATCCCCACGAGTATGTGGACCCGTCCAAACAGTGTGCCCATCGTGCCTTCTTCATGGGTTTGCAGAGGAGGCCAGGGGAGTTGGTTCAAGAAGGTCAGCAGTTTGATATCCGTGGGACAGTTGATGAGTTTAGACACCAAGTAAACATGTATATGTATTGGAAACCAGGAATGGAAATGTTTGTGTCCCATGTTCGTAGAAAGCAGATTCCCTCTTATGTTCTATCAGATGGTTATAAACGAAACCAAACACCAAGGCTAATGAGTGGGCAGCTGGGAGAGAAGCCTGTCTCTGGTATTTTTAGGTCAAGATCCGGAGAAAGGGGAGGTTTGGAAAGGAAAAGAGAGCTTGAAGGTGCGGAAGAGAGTCAGCAGAGTTTGGACAAACGACCATCAATTAGCCCTCCAAGAAGGGAATCACCGTCGCCTGAACTTATTGTTGGTCAGAAAAGTGGCATGTTGTTACAACAGCGTTTCTCAACAGTTTCTGGAGGGAAGAGAAAGAGTGAAGAAATTTCAAATAATGTGACGAATGATAAGATGCAGTTTGCTATTCCGGACAAAGATGTTTATAGTGAACAAAGGAAGTCACGAAGAGCACAATGTGCAGATGGATGTGTATACCAGTCTAGTGGTGTCACAAGCCTTGTCGAAGCTGGTACCTCTGGAGATCCTGCGCATGAATTGCTCCGACTCTGCCATGATGGCTATGCAGCGGGCAGTACTGGTTGCAACTCTCTCCGTTCCTCTCAGGATGACTCATACAGAGCAGAGTCCAAGTCACTGTTGAATAATGTATGTGAAAATGGTTCAAGATTTTTTGAAGATGCGTTGCGGGAGTTAGAGGTTTTGAATCAGTTTATTTTGCCTCTTTTATCTTTCTGACGTCATTGATTTTTATAATTTATACTTCCATTCTTAGCATTTGCCATAACTTTGACCAGTTCTATTCTCTTGTGTTTCATGAAGCCAAAAGCTGCTCGTGGAGTGTTAACAACTCCGGATAGCATTGGATCAGAGTCTGTACAAAAATCTTCTACAAGGCATGTTTCACGGTTTGATACTTGCACTTACTTTTTGTTTTATATATCAGTCCTTTTGTCTTTAAAGGCGCTGTATTTTGGTTCTCTTTTATGGTTTGTCTTGTAGGTTAAGTGTTACATCAACAGCTTGAAAGAAGTGGAATCATGGCATTGAGGGATGAAAAGCCAACTCAACACGGTAAGTATGATGCTACTTGTTGGCTGTCATTTCTCTATGTTTTTCTATTCCAGGCAGCTTGCATGTCTAACATTCAGAGAGAGAGAGTCCTGATATTTCGCGGAGAGTTCCAGGCAGAACGGTCCTGTGGGCTCCTGTACAGTTCAGTTTATGTTTAAAAAAAAAAAAGAAACACTAGGGTCACTGCTGAAGAAGATTGTTCTTCCTACATTCAATAGATCTTTAGGTCATGGAAAATCTCAATTGTACTCGGTTGCAGTCTCTTAATTGTATTTGTATTCCGATGACAATTAATGACACCATATTTCAGTCTCTCTATCTTTCCCAATTTTCTTTTTCCTTTGTGCGTGTGAATTTACTTGATGTTTGAAACAACCACATATCCATGAAATCCCATGGTCTGTGGGAAGAATGTACACAAATTTTATCACGGTTTTCTGAAAGTTCCTCGGTGGTAATTGATGTCTTTAGGATCATGAAAACTGCTTTTCATTAATTGCTCTTTTATTGTTTGTTAAATTAATAAAATAATTTTCTTTTCATTTTATTGCGATTATGTCCAATTTTAGTTACTTGGAAATCTGAAAATCTAATTTTTCACAATATTAAATCAATAGAGATAACCAGCGAAGATACGACTGAAATTTGAATTAATATATTTGGTTGATGGAACACGCAAAAATTGAGGGTGCCTATGAAAGGTCAACTGTAAATTGGTTCAGTATAATTTGTGTGTGGTCAAAGTTGTCTATTGATGATATTATCAGTAAAAGAATTCATAGGTGGAGTCGAAAGAGGGTAGATGAAAGACACTCGGCAAGCAACACATCGAAATCAGAATTAAAAGTAATGAAGATATCATAAATAATAGAGGAGGCAATTAAAAAAAATAGAATTAAATGTCATAAAAGTAATGAAGATATCACAAATATAACAAGTTCCTAAAACTGATTTTCTTGTCGCACTTTTTTTTTAAAATAAAAAGAAGCTTAATCAAGGAAAACGTGAAAAACATTAAAACTGGGGTGGGTGATGCCATGCTCCTATGCCTTTAATAGATAGAGATAGATATTTAATTTTGGTCATACTCCAAAGACTTAACAGAATACATTTTATTCTAGTATACTACATATAACTCTTTTCATTTCCAAAGGAATGTAAAGATTTAGAGTCTATTTGGATTGATTTATTTTAAGATCAAATAGCTTTTAAATATTTTTAAAGTATTTTGATAAATTTAAAAAGTGTTTATAAACACTGATAAAATATTAAAATTAAAACAAAAGTCATAAGTTAGAGTTCACATTTATTTATTTCAATCATTGAATTATTATAATACTCCTTTCGTTTTAATTTATTTATTTCATTCTAGATTGATACAAAATCAATAAAGTAAAATATTGTTGAATGTGTTGTATGGAATTAAATGACTTTATGTAATAATATACGTATTGATGATGTTGGAGTGAAATCCATATGTGTCTGAAGAAGGGTGGGTACTGCCGATTTTCCCTCATTCCCTCACCTTTATTAAAAATAGTTTCCCCCTTTTTCTCTTCCCTTTTTTTCCCATTAATTAATCAATACATAATCTTGATCTCATCTCATTTATAACGAACATAAACATAAAATTATTGTTACTGTAATAACAATCCTTAATTAATCAATCCCAATTCCCCTTCTCTATCATTTTTTTCTTAATCGGATAGTAAGGATGAAGAAGGCGACGGTGGGTGCGGTGGTGGTAGGTACAGCGGCGGCGGTAGCTGTAGCGGCGCTCGTCATGCGCCACCGCATGGGTAAATCGAGCAAATGGGCACGCGCCAGGGCAATTCTGAAGGAATTCGAGGAGAATTGTGCCACCCCAGATGGCAAGCTGAAGCAAGTGGCTGATGCCATGACGGTGGAGATGCACGCCGGACTCGCCTCTGAAGGTGGCAGCAAGCTCAAGATGCTTATTAGCTATGTCGATAATCTCCCTACTGGGTTCGTTACTCCTCTCAATTCTTTAATTATTCTTTCTTGAAATAGAATTTATGTATTTAAAAAGTCGGAAATGTTAGGATTATTTGTTATGTTACGCCAAATGATTAAAATCGTTTGATTATGTTTGTATGTGTTCAAGATAAAATTATAGATGATGACTGTATGAAATGTTTTAAAAGGTTCATTCTTTATGATTTAATTTGTATGCTTAAGCTTGGGAGTTATGCTATGTAAATATAGATTACCTGAATTTGTATTGCCGAATTCATAAGACCCTCCTCTGGTCTTGTTTTACGTGTTTTTCGGTGCTCTAACTAGCTACTCAATCTAGAACAATGTTCAGAAAACTAAGGTTCTTTGAATTTCATCCGTAGCATCAGAACTGAATATGGTGCAGTGTATAGGTTGCTGCTCCAGTTCAAATGACCTTGTTTTGATTGTATTCCAGGGTCAAATTTCATGTCGAATATATTATCTTTTGATTATATGGTCAAAAGTAAATTTCTTTATGATGTTATGATCAATGCATTGCAGCTTAATCCCTCTCTCTATGCTTGTTGGACTGTTCTTTTAGACAGTGCTAAACTTTATTAAAAATTATCTTGTGGAGAGGGGTGATTTAATTATATTTCTTGTTATGACCGTACTATGTCATTGGTAAAAAGGTAAATATTTTAATATTTTTCTCTTTGGCAAATTTTGTATTTAGCGATGAAGGAGGAGTCTTTTATGCATTGGATCTTGGTGGAACAAATTTTCGAGTATTGCGGGTGCAATTGGGGGGAAATGATGGTGGCATTATCCATCAAGAATTTGCGGAGGCATCAATTCCTCCAAATTTGATGGTTGGAACTTCAGAAGTAAGTTTTTGTCCACTCAAAATGTTGCTCCCTTTTCTGTTATTTAGTTTTGCGTGGATTTTGAACTTTTGAAGTTCATATGTTTCAGGCACTTTTTGACTATATTGCGGCAGAACTTGCAAAATTCGTAGCTGAAGAAGGAGAAGAGTTTCATCCACCTCCTGGTAGGCAGAGAGAATTAGGCTTCACCTTCTCGTTCCCAATAATGCAGACTTCAATCAATTCTGGAACTCTTATCAGGTGGACGAAAGGTTTCTCCATTGATGACACGGTATCCATTTCCTTCCCAACTACATCTTCTTTGTTGCTTTTCTTAGGCAATTGAAGTTTGATTTGTCGGAAAGACAACTTTGAGATACTTTCAATTTGAATCACTCATATGCTTTTCCTGTTCTAGACGTTTGGTTTTGGAGAACTTGACCTTTCTTTTGGTTAATGGGTTTGATGATAGAGCGCGACATCAACCATGCTTACCTTCTGATGCACTGGGTTCTTGTTATTTGAAACATTGAATGTAATGTATTCTTTGATGGTACTCACATTGTTTCCAATCAAAGAGTTACAGCAGTTGATTTTAAAACCATTACAGCAACTATGTTAATCTTTTGTAATTTTATTCTCAGTTTTTTTTTTCTTATTATATTTAATGAACTGAAAAATAAGCTCTCACAGTTACTGGGTGACAGGTTGGCAAAGATGTTGTTGCAGAACTGACAAAAGCAATGCAAAAACGAGAAATTGATATGAGGGTCTCAGCGCTTGTAAGTTTGCTTGATGTCGCTCAGTAGTAACACTCTTTTTGAACGGCGCTTGAATAAATTGTATGTATGTTACCTAGCTTAGTTGTAAAAGTTTGATTTTGAGTTACTTGTTGATGAAAGGTGAATGATACTGTTGGAACATTGGCTGGTGGTAGATTCACCAATAAGGATGTATCCATTGCTGTGATATTAGGTACTGGGACCAATGCAGCATATGTGGAACGGGCTCAGGCAATTCCCAAATGGCACGGTCCTCTGCCTAAATCTGGAGAAATGGTTTGGGAACTTTTCAATGACTATTGATCTTGTTGACTCTATTTCACTTTTTTGGTGATCAACCATGGAATAGTTGTTGAAGTCCTTTCATGTTACTTTCTAGGTGATCAATATGGAATGGGGTAACTTTAGGTCCTCCCATCTTCCCTTGACAGAGTACGATCATGCTATGGATACCGATAGTTTAAATCCTGGTGAACAGGTAATGGCTTATCCGCTTGTATACCTTTTGTTCATTTAGGCTAATCTCGATTTTGCAATTAACTCGATAAACCTGAGAGAGATATCTATTGATCCTGACAGATATTTGAGAAGATATGTTCTGGCATGTACCTGGGAGAAATTTTACGCAGAGTTCTACTTAGAATGGCTGAAGAAGCTGGCATTTTTGGCGAGGAAGTTCCTCCAAAACTCAAGAATTCATTCATATTGAGGTATTTCTTACTAACTATAGAGTTATTAGTGATCTTCTTGTGCAAAACACACTGCTAAATGCCCAAACAACTGCTAGGCAGTGTTTCTCGGGTCAACAAATTTGCCTGCATTCTGTTGCTGTTCTGGTTATCAGTTGATCAAGCTTGAGTATGGTAATATTGCTCAGGCATTTATGAGCTTTCATTACATTTTTGGCGCTTTACATAATTGCTTTGGCGCCATACACAACTCACAATTCATATCAAATTCGTTGTCTATTATGACTTGCTTGGTAACATGTTTCACTCTCTCCTATCCACTTGATTATTGAGTCTATTGTTTATTTTTCGCTTTGAAGTTGCAATGAAAATAATTTCATCCAATAACTAATATGCTACTGAGCAAGCATGCTTATTTACATACCCCATAATATTTGAGGATCAATCAACTCCAGATAATGGAACTTTGACAAGAAAAAGAGTACTGAACAACTTCACCAAAAAAAAGAAAGAAAAAAAGAGTACTGAACAATGAGAGTTATCTATATATCACCTTAGTTAAAGCAATTATAACTTGATTGTGTGAGTTTCTAATTCTCAGGCTACACAGTCTATAAAGAATGAGCTAACATTATATCTCTTCTTTAATGACATCCTTTGCTGTTTTAGCAAATGTGCTACAGTCACACAATCAAGCTATAATTGCTTTAACTAAGGTGATATTGTTAGCACCAAAAGTCGAATAGTCATTTGCTGTCCGCTTGATGTCTGTCATGTTTGCCTTTTTATATTCGAGCAGATGCTCTCATAACAGTTGAAAAAAATATATGCAGGACACCTGAAATGTCTGCTATGCATCATGACACATCCTCTGATTTGAGAGTGGTTGGCGACAAGTTGAAGGATATCTTAGAGGTATTAGCTCTTCCCCTTTATTAATACCTCCCAAGGAAAATAAGAAAAAAGAATGCCTTTTGATGTGGTGTGGCTATTATTCTTTCTACAAAAGTTTGCACAATATCATTTCTTTGGTCATATTGCTTTGGAGCAAATAGAGATTGTTTTAATTAGGACTGATGGCGACAAATCAAATTCAAATTTTGGGTCTCAAGGAAGTGGAAATCAAATTCTTGATGTTTTTCTCCCTTACAGTAATTAGTTTTACTGTTAGCATTTGATATGATGATGCACCATGAATTGAAACTAGGTATTTTGTTCATCGTATTTCAGATATCCAATACCTCCTTGAAGACAAGGAGATTAGTTGTTGAGCTGTGTAATATTGTTGCAACACGTGGTGCCAGACTTGCGGCAGCTGGGATCTTGGGCATTATCAAAAAGATGGGAAAGGATACACCCAGGGAAAGTGGTCCAGAAAAGATTGTCGTAGCCATGGATGGCGGATTGTATGAACATTATACAGAATACAGTAAGTGCTTGGAGAACACTTTGGTTGAATTGCTTGGAAAGGAAATGGCCACAAGTATTGTTTTCAAGCACGCGAATGATGGTTCTGGCATTGGCGCTGCACTCCTTGCGGCCTCTAACTCCGTGTATGTTGAAGACAAGTGAGAGTGATCAAAATGATATTTAGCTAGAGGAAACTCCATTTACCTTTTATATTATGTTTTTTCTCTAGCCTTTTCTTTTTGGATTCTCTCTCCTTTTTGGTTCTTCTAACAATTATTTCCAGCATTTGTACTTGGTTTTCTAGGATATTATTCCTGGGAATGCCAACATGTTTCTTCTGGAAAAGGGTGCAAAGAAATTATATGAAACTCAGCACTGCTTATTCTTCCCTTTGGTCTTTAGTTTTCCTACTGCAATCAAATTTTGTAGGGTTTAATAAAATGGGGTATTATTTCATTGCTAGACTTATCTGGTTAGCTAACATGTTAGTTAAACCCGCAACCAAACATGGAAGGAGGGTGCTTACTATCCGAACAACTCTCTCTTGTCCATATTGTTGTTGCTTCTTCATCTTTAGACCTTTGGGCCAATTTCAAACCGTTGGTCTGCTAATGCTTCAACAACATGCATAGTAAAATTTCACAAGGGTAGAGTTATGTAAACCTCATTTCTATCTCAAGGAGTGTTTTGAAGGACCTTTTGGCTCAAGTGCAACGATTCTTTATTAGTTTTGACTAATCTTTATAGAGGTCCTAAAAACACATATCGGATCAAAACAAAAAATAATGGTAGGTTTTGATGCTATCCGTTTTGCTACATTTTCCATCTATACTCACAAAATAAAAGATAAATTTATATAATTAGATCAATCACAAATTAATATCAAATAGAAGTTTTAATTAGTAAATTGACCTTTGATATGACAACTTAAATTAGAGTGCAAAAAGTCTTTCACAGTTCATATACACATGGTAATTAATATAACTGAAATTCAATCATGATATATTAAGTCTGCATCAAACATCGAAGTAAACGATAGTGGGAGTTGTTATCAATTTATAGATAAATAAAAAGACAGCGATTGATTAATGGCTGAACCAAATTTATCGTCTCATCTTTAAAAATAAAGTTATAATTTGTGGTCCTTTAGGGTCTTAAAAATGGATGGATTTAGACAACTCTACTTTACTTTATCTTTTTTAGAGTATGCACCAAAATATATATTAATGTGTAAGAATTACTATTAAGGTTAATAAGATTAGATTACACGATATTCAATCGTACGCCATCGAAAATTAAGAACGAAAGATCAACTAATAATATCTTTAAGGTTTAAGCTTATACTCATAATTAGATAATTGACCTGCCACTCTCTTATTATTTTTATTATTATTATTATAGAATAATATAAAAATACTTTTTTTTTTCAAATAGAAGACAAATCTACTACTATTATTAGTAAAATATAATGGGTGATTCCAGTTCATGAGATCTACAGTATCTGAACCAATTAAAGAAAGATTTTTTTTGAAATTTGAAAAGATAAGCTCTTATCTGTTAAGTCTGAGAAATCGAGAGTTCCACCATAACTAACTTACCATTTTTACCACCTGTAAATTAAAAGTTTATCAGTTCATAATTCTAGCCTTCTAAAATTAGTCTTAAAAATAATTTATAAATATTAGATTAAATTTTAACACAAATATATTATTTTGACTAAGCTTAAATTACCTAGATCTCTAACTTTGATCTAGGGGTGTTCACGGTTTGGATAAAAACAGATCCAAACCGAAAAACTGAACCAAACCGATAAAATAAAATTGATTTTATTTGGGTTTGGTTTGATTTGGTTTTAGATTTTTGGAAACCGATAGTATTTGGTTTGATTATGGTTTTATTCGAAAAAATCGAAGAAATAACCGAACCGAACCGATGAATTATATACATATATTTTATTAATATACATACTTAATATATTGTTTTTATAAACAATTTTAAAGATCTTATACATATTTTCATTAAAATTTCTTTATAATTTACTAATTGAAAGCAAAAATGTCCAAGATGAAACAATTATCTTATTAATTTCATGTAGATGAGTGTCTATGACAATTCTTTGTGGGACTGAAAATGTTATTGTCTCTTCCTTCTAGGCCAATATAGTGAATTTTAAAGCTTTATTGATAGTAAATTTAGTGATCGAAACTTCAGTAATTTAAGTCATTCTAACTATTTTTCGTTTTGAATAGATTGTTGTCACTTTTTTCACATTTTGAATGAATTGTTTCTTTTATTTTTGTGTATGGTTAATAACCGAACCAAACCAAACCGAAACCGATAACCATCAAACCGATAAGTGTATATTATATTTGGTTTTGATAATTTTAAAACCAATTAAGTTGGTTTGGTTTTGGTTTTGACCAATAACCGATCCAAACCGACCCGTGAACACCCCTACTTTGATCCAGACCCTAATGAATCGTTTGGTAACGCTAGTAAAAAATAATTCATGTACTAACTTCGGTATATAAGTTATATTTCCTTTGTGCAATAATAGTTGTTTATTAAAAGACTTGACACACACCTTAATCAATAATAAATAATAGAGATATTTATTATATTAACCTTTGAATATACTCCCTACGTTCTTTTACTTTTCATTTATTTCTAAAATAATTTCTTTTTAATCGTCACTTTTAACATATCAAGAAAAAATAATTATTTTTTTCATGTTTTACCCTCGATATTAAATACTTATTCTCCAAATCATTTTTCAATATCTAATAGTAAGAGTCTGTTTGGCATTGCTGCTAAAAATTACTTATTTTTAGAAGCGTTTTTTTAATTAGCTTTTCAGAAAAGTGTTTTTCAAAAAAAGCAATTTGTTTTTGGCAAATCCATTTAAAAAGTGTATTTGATAAACAATTTGGGTTTGACTAAATTTTTTTTAAATGCTTTTGTGAGTCAAATCAAGAAAAATGACAAGTATCAATGTGCTTTTGATATTAATATTATTTTATAGAGAGAAACTATTTTAAACATCTAATACAAACACTTTAATTATATTGTTAATTTAATTAATTAAAATGTACATATTCAAATTTTCAATCAATATTATACATAGATAAATATTGTTGAAAAATATTGAAAAGAGGAATCATTTCGTTATCTGTTACCTATTTTTTTTGGATTCATTCTTAGTTATATCCTTTTTTTTTTGTTATCATACTCTAAAGTTTTAAAAAATTTCAATTAAAATAAAATAATGCGTAAATTAAGAAAATATTTTTTTTTATTTGTTAATTTTTTTTGGGAGGGTCTAAATCTTTAAGTGTTACTTTTTCTCTTTTCCTTATTCTTGCAAAAATATTGTTGTTACTTTTATTTCTAATTTCCTAAAATAATATGAAAAACAATATATACAATATAAAATATAAATAATTATATAAAAACATAAATAAAAAAAAAATTATCATATAAAAAAAAATCAAGAAAATTAGCCAAACTTATGAGATATGTTAATTAATTATTAAGGGAGACATTGATAAATATGTATATATGTAAGTGATATTTTAGTCTTAAAAACAATTTTCTGCTTCTGCTTTTTTTAAAAGAAATTTGTAGTTTCTTCCCAACAGCAGAAAACATGTTTCTGCTTCCATTTAAAAGGAGATTCAAAGATTCGCCAAACACTTAATTTTTTCAAAAAAAAAACAAAACAATTCTAGTCTCCCAACAACCATGTCAAACATGTTCTAAACATCATTTAGTAGGGATAGTTTGGTAAATACTTATATCAATAATTATTTTTTAATGGGTGTGACAAGTAAACATGAACGGAGGGACTATTAAATCTAATCATTTTAAAAATGTATTAGATATTGATAGTATTTAATAATAAAGGGTTAAATAGACACCAAAAGGTAAATTATCTCTTAAATTTCTAAACTAAACAAGTATTGTTGGAAAACTATTTTTAATATAATGAACATGTAAAGTTGGGCGGATCAAGTATAATGTTCTATAGCTAGTTATGAAAGTTATTTATGTATAAAACAAATATAGTATTGTTTGTAATTTAGAAAATCGAGTAACCGATGCATTAATATGTTATGAGAAAATATATACTATTATTTTATATGAGGATAGAAGATGAAATAACTATTACTTATAAAACAAATAATTTATGCAGAGTTTAATTATTTTATTTATAAAATATTTATATAAATGCCTTCAATTATATATATGTACTAGTTAGGCGAATTTGTAAAGCATAAATAATATCGTATTAATTTTATGTAGATTTTACACTAATTTCATAATATTAAGAGTTAATTACATCATATCTATACTTTTTTCTAAATTACAAAAATCTTTTAAATTTGGTGGAACCTGAATACATCATAAAAAATCTCAATAAATCGCATCTCGATTTTGGATACATCCCTCAACGTCCTGATACACTGTGTCTCAATTTTGTGTATGCACTGATACATGCGTAAAATGATGTATCCAATCTATACATCACCCGACTGATACATCACGTAAAGTAAAGTTTTGATGAATGGCGTATGTGCTGATATATCGCGTAAAATGATGTATCTGATTTACGTGATGTATTCGACCTATACATCGCATAAAGTAATGTATCCAACTCATTACATAAAGTAGAAATTTTTGTAATTTTTTCAAATGTTCAAAATTTTAAAAAGTATAATAAAATAAATTATGTATTTAGATAATTTTTCGTTAATTTTATAGGTGAATAATTTACATTTTAATCAGCTGCTATATGTGGCTTCAAAACGAGCTACAAAACAACCCCTAATACCATAGGCTGCTCCTTAATTCAAAATCCCCGGATTTGTAGGAAATTTGAAAAAATAAAACTCCTTTGTATACCACCTCAAAACAATTAAGCAATTAATTACGTTCTAATGTCGAATTAATTGGAGTGATTATATAAACCTTTTCACACTTAGCTTATTTATATATTTTTACTCCTCTCAGTCCTCCTCGCCTTCCAAAAATGTACTTAAAGAAAACAGAGAGATCTGCTTTCTCCCCACCATTTCCTCTGTTTCTTCCAATAGTAATAACTCATTGGAAGATCTTCAATGGCAGAGTTCTCTGAACAAATCGTTTTAAGTCAATGAAAAAATCAGCTGCTGATACGGAGACCCATATCGGAAGGATCTTTTTTCTATTAACACCCTTTTTGGCTCGTACACAACTGAAGTGATCAAATTTCAAGCTAACATTTTTGGTAAGTGCTTTTATTGGTGGTAGTGAAAAAGAAAAATTTACAGTACAAATTCATTTTTGGGTCTGTTAGCAAATCCCGTTTTGGATGTTTCTTTGTAATAGCTCAAGAAGAAGAAAGCCTTATAATGGGTCTCTGTTATATCCACAACAAATTCACGGGGGTTGTGTCAGCCGCTGAAAAAGTTGGTGGTGGGGTTTAATGGTGGGGTGGGGGTGAGGGGTGAAGTATTTCTTCATTTTTATGAGTATTTTTTATTTTATTTCACGTTGCTCCAGAAAGTTAAAGAGAGAGAGAGAGAGTAAAGTATCTCTGAGATTATTAAGGTAAAAAAAGTGAAGAAAGTTTGTTTCTTTCTTAAAAATCTTTAATTCAGTGGGCTATAGAGAAATTTACAAGATTGTTTTTTTTTGAAGTTTCATGCATTTTTGGTGATTATTGCTACTTTTTGCAGTTTTGATGATTTTGTCTGTTAAATTTGAGTTTTTTGACCAAGAAATGGGGTTGGGGGTGCAGGTAAATGATTATGCTTTATGTAAGTTACTTGAGTTTCTTACTGGTGGAAGTTATAATACCTTATTTGAACTGCAGGAGGAGTCAATAGTTTGAACCAATTTAAAAAATCGTAGTTCAAATTTATTCAATGATTTTTATTTTTTTGGGTCTGTAGTTTATTGTTTGTTTGGTGTTGAAGTTTCATTCAATCTTTTTTGCCCCCATTATATTAATATTTTTTTTAAAACATATTTGTTGCTGCCACACCTTTTTGTCTTGTTTCTCAGTTCTTCACGAGGTTGTGTCAGTATGAAATTTTTTCCCCCAAAAAATAAAAATCCAATCTTTAACCCAAGTATTAATTATTATATACTGTTTGATACCTTTTATTAACTTTTTCCTCCACACTGCAATGTTCTGTTCTCATCACTTCGTTGCTCGCAACATGTAAAGAATCTGAAAGTTTCTGTCTATTACTATATATCTCTCTTTTATCACATTTTGTGACATTGGTTTTATTATTTCTTCAGTGTGTAGAGAATGGGGAAAGCTTCAAGATGGTTCAAAGGGTTGCTTGGGATGAAGAAAGACAAAGAAAATGTAGACAATATGTCGAATTCATCTGACAAGAGAGATAAGAAAAGATGGAGTTTTGGTAAGTCATCTAAAGAATCTATGGGGGTTGGGGAGAATCCGGTGAACTTTCCGGGAGGTGTGCCGGCGGTGGATTCTAATTGGCTGAGATCTTACATTTCTGAGAATGAGAAGGAGCAGAGTAAGCACGCAATTGCTGTGGCTGCAGCTACTGCGGCAGCAGCAGATGCTGCGGTAGCTGCAGCGCAGGCGGCCGTTGCGGTGGTGAGATTGACTAGCAAGGGCAGGGGTGCTATGTTTACATGTGGGCGGGAGAAATGTGCTGCTGCTAAGATTCAAACTGTTTTCAGGGGTTATTTGGTAAGTCATTAATGTTGAAAAATTTGAATCATTTTTTTTAATAAGTTTTTTATGGTAGCTTAAAATGTCAGCAAAGTACCTTCCGAACATTCTAATCGAACAGTACTATTGCCTTTGATCTTCATGTTGGTCTATGAAATTATTGTCTTTTTTACCTATACAATATTTATACTTTCCCTCATTTAATGCCATCCAATAAATTTGAAATTTGAAATTTGAATTTGGTCTTTGGAGTGATGTTGAAGTTTCATTTCACTTTGCATTTTTTTTTTTTTTTTGCTTTATCTTTTATGTTATGTTTGTTTCATTGTCTTAAATATTTGTTGATATGCAAAGATCTAATTCTGGGTTTCCTTTTTTTTTTTTGCAGGCCAGAAAAGCTCTTCGAGCTCTCAAAGGACTGGTGAAATTACAGGCTCTAGTAAGGGGCTACCTTGTCCGAAAAAGAGCTGCTGCAACTCTTCACAGTATGCAGGTGCTCATCAGAGCGCAGGCTGCTGTTCGATCTCAAAGAGCTCGTCGTTCAATGACTAATGACACTAGACTCCAGCCCGAGATCCGAGCTAGGAGGTCCATTGTAAGAATCTAGTACCCCCTTGGGTTTATTCTAGTTGTGTGAATTGAGGAGTTCTTAATTAGTTAATCTTGTTCTGTTTTGGTTTGGCAGGAAAGATTTGATGAATATAGAAGTGAATTCCATAGCAAGAGGCTTTCAACTTCGAATGATACATCGTATGATGGATTTGATGAAAGCCCGAAAATTGTAGAAATTGATACATTCAGGACCAAATCCAGATCGCGTAGAATGAACAATGCTTGTATGTCTGAATCTGGCGATGAGCAGCATTATCAAGCTATGTCATCACCACTCCCCTGTCCACTTCCAGCTCGTCTATCGATCCCAGATTGCCGTCATCTTCAGGATGTTAACTGGAGCTTTCTAGCAGACGAACAATGCAAGTTTGCCTCTGCACAAACTACTCCTCGCTTTGCAGGTTCTGGACGGTCCAACGTTCCACCTACACCAGCCAAAAGCATTTGTGGTGATGGATACTTCCGAGCTTATGCCAACTTTCCTAATTACATGTCTAACACACAGTCATTTCGCGCTAAGCTACGGTCCCATAGTGCACCAAAGCAAAGACCAGAGCCAGGGCCAAAGAAGAGGCTGTCGCTGAACGAAATAATGGCATCAAGAACAAGTTTTAGTGGAGTTAGAATGCAAAAGTCTTGTTCTCAAGTGCAAGAAGAGTACTGTTTCTGAGTAATTTTTGAATCATAGATTATAAGATATGGCTGGCTGTATAGAGAAGAAAGATAATCTAAAAAAGTTGAACTTCTCTAGTGCTTATCCTTTCAAAGAAATGGTGACAAATTAGTACTAGGATAGAATGGTGTGCTTGTGTAAATTCATTGACACTGTTTTTACTTTTTATGAATGAATCTTTCTTCTTCAATGTATCCATTGAAACGTTTTTATCAATTCTTCAGCATTCTAACATTGTTGAGTCACAAAATTTGTTAATAATTCCAGTAGATCTTGGATTAGGAAAAGGTCCTTTTAACTTTACCTATTACAAAAATCAAAACTTTGAAAATACCGCAAGTTCACACACCTAATTAATAAGGGTGTCAAAACCCTTTTTTATGCCATTTTATTTAGTACTATTGCGTTTCAAATTGAAGTTTTATCATGTATTTGAAGTTAAAGTTAAAGTTTTATCATGAGAGGTCCCGGTTATATAGACATAACACACACCCAAAAATGGAAGGAAGTTTTCTGAGCGATAGATATTAAACCTATTACTTTATTGTAAAAGTGTTTTACACTATTTGAGTATCTAAAAGATACATACAAGTAGCTATTCATAAAGTTAGCCGGTGAATTCAGGGTTTTAAGTTTAGGAATATATATATATAGTCCAAGATTAAATCAACACAATTATTTTAAATCAGCTATTTTAATAATTAAAATGTATCGAAGAAAATATTTGTTCGAGATGAGGAGTTTGTGCGTTTGTGGTGGGGTGGGGTGCATAAAACTAAAAAGGCATAAAGCAATAAAATCTACGTCTTGGAAAGTAAGATTCATGTTTCAAGTATGGAAAATTGTGAATACTTTTAACAAATATGTTTTTCCCAAAAATCTTATCTCAAAATACTTTATCTATTTCCCATAGAGTTAACCTTCTAGGTACCTTCTTATTAGTCCTCGCTCATATAATAGAAATAAATATTCCTTTGATCTTAAATTACTTATCGTGTTCTTTTTACATATTTTTAAAATATTACATTTAACTAAAAAAAAATCAATTTATCCAATTAATTATGTTTAAAAGTATAAATATTATAAAGTTTCTCCTTCATTAATTGTAATTTTAATAAATAAGCACGTAAATAGAGTGTATTAAAATGAGATAGATAGGTAATCTGTAAAGAATTTTTATTTATAATTTTTAAGGTCAGTGTAAAGAGATATTGTAATAAAGAACAGAAGAAGTATTACTTGTTCACTATTTCAAAGATAGATTTTTACTTTTACTTGTTACTTTTAAGATATCAAATAAGTTTTTCTTATTATATTCTCAACACTAATTACTTATTTTCTATATCAGCTTTCAAAATTTAAGGTTATACATTAATTAATATGAGTATTGTAATAAAAAGAATGTAAAGTTCAAAATAGATAAATAAATATAAACATAGGAATAAACAATAATTTGAAATATTTATTTTTTAGAATTTACAGAAAATAATTTAAAACCATGAAAATTAACAAATCAAGCAGGCAGGCACTGTTCTCGATCCATTATCCATTGTTTGTTTATGCAGCAAAAAATAATACTCTCTCTGTATACTTTGACAATTTGGTTTTTGACTTAATACAAAATTTAAAATGTAAATAATTTTTTAAAATTTTGTGATTTAAAATAAAATAAAATGTAAATTATATCAAAATGCTCTTTACTATGATAATCTTAAACATGTCATAAGTTAAAATTAGAATAATTAAATTAAAGAGAAAAAGACATAAAATCACCACTGAAATTATTCCGTATTTTGATAAAGACACCTTAACTTTGGAAGTGTTCTATTACCCCACAAAACTTTTTAATATCTTTGTAAATTGGCCATTTTGACTCATTCCCTCGTCTAGGTTGTTGCGCATGATGCTCACTCTTTTCAACCCGTTCAGCCCGACCCGATTCTTTACTAAAGTAAAAAAAGTCTTTTTTCGTTTGTTATTTCTCAACTTTCCCAATTCTTCACATTTTCTCGTCTCTCTTGGTGAAACCATTTCGTGCTAATCATCTCCTTCTTGATGTTTCTTGGTCAAGATTCTTGGAGGAACAAGGAATTGAATTTGACATTTTCGATAAAATCTAATCACAAAATTAAGAAGAAATTAAATCTTAAAAAACTTCAAATTAACCCTTTCTACTGAAAATTAAAAGAGAAAACAAATTCCTACCTTATTGCGCTTGGGAAAGATGATAAATTCGTCAAAGAGAGTACCAACGTTGATCTTGCTTTGAAAAAAAAAGATGAAATCGTGAAGAGAGGGCTACTAATGACTCTTTTGAGTTTAAATTTGGGAAATATGAAGTAAATTAATTAAATAATTAATAATAAAGAAATAAAGTGACATGTGACACTTTTAAACTGGTTAATGACAGTGAAAACACTACATCACAAGTCTCATGTGCGTGGTCACAACCCAGACGAGGGAATGAGTCAAAATGGCCCAATTACAAAGATATTAAAAAGTTTTGTAAGGTGACATAACACTTCCAAAGTTAAGGTGTCTTTATGAAAATACGGGACAACTTTAATGATAATTTTATGTCTTTTCTCTAAATTAAAAAGTTCTAAAAGAGAATTTATTCTATTATAAAATGATCTAAATAAATAAGCAACACAAACAAATTGAAATCCACCATATCGGATAGTAGTAATTATGTGTTTCTAATAATTCGTTTCTTCAAATTTCAAATTTATTTCACTGGTTTTGGACAGGAATATTCCCTAGTGACATCATGGACAGAAATTGAAAATATTAAACACTGTATTCCATCCTTTCAATTTGAAGTTGTTTAGTAGAATAATATTTTGACCCTACCTTCCCTCCCCAATTTCTGCTAGATTTGCAGAGATATACCTCTTGGACTCACTTCCAAAATAAATAAATTATTTAAATGGACCCCCAACGTATTTGTTCTCTGCTCATCTTGTTCTTCTATTATTTTTTAATTAGATTCCTTCTTATAATGTTTTTTAGTATTTGAAATTCATTTATATTGGTTCACATAGGCAATGTAAAATTTCATAACTGTAATCTACGTGTCGTAAAAGTACTTTTTTTGTTATTCCTCATACCACCTTTTCATTTGCTAAAAAGGTTATGTAAAGGACTAAGGTGGCCATGTTTTTCATTCACTACACAAATATTCAAGCGGAATGATTTGAGAGACTCATGTACTTGAATTTGTTTGTCAGTTGAATCCCTTATTTATTTCTTTGCCAACAAAACTCTTAAGCTCATTAGAACACAACATTTTAATTAAATGAGAAATGATGTTTGTTAAGGAACTAAACATGTTTAGGGAAAGAACATATTATGATCACCAGGAAATATAATGTGACAAATGAAATTATTCCTCTTGATTCAATTTTTTTTATTTCGATTCAAAGAATTAAAACATATAATCTAATAGAAAATATTTTTTTCCTTTAATGAGTATTAAATTAATTGAGTTAGTGAGTATCGAATACGAATTACTAAATCAGTAAAGAAAGTAGTTATATATACTTTCACTAAAAAGTATTTGTTTATTTAAGTATAAAATTGTACGTGTGCTGAATCTTATATCAAATGTAAGATTGTCATAGCGCAATAGGAAAAATCTTTTTGACCAGAAAATTTTGTCAGAATGATATTTTATTTTTTAAAATATTTTTACTCTTTTAACTTTAATATTTTTTAATTAAAAAATGGAAAAAACATCAATTTATTTTAAAATAAAAAAATATTATAGTTTTTAATTTTCTGATCAATTTTTTTGATTATTTAGCACTTTCCCGCACAATATTACTTGTGATTTAAACAGTCCAAAGTTTTTAAATTAAAGCATGGAAAGTGTTAATGGAATAAAAAATCCAGAATTTCTAATCAGCAATGATTAATTGTTGATTTGATGGATAGTTTTGGCCTTTGGTGGAAAAAGGATAGTTTAGTCTTGAAACTTGTACCCCATTGCATCATCACACCCTCCTAATTCTTGCTAAAAGATGAAGGGTCTTTATGTAATTATCTATTCTTTGACCGTATCTATCTTTGTGCAAAATTATTACGGGAGTATATTGTATTTTTCTAAAAGTAAATATGACTGATTTTTAAAATTAAATTAGATTATATTAATTTAATATTTTAAGTAAAAAATTTAGATATTCAATAACTATACGAAAAGTACTATAAAATTGCATTTTCTTGAATATCAATATGATGAAAAAATACATAGTAAAATATTAATCAAAGTTCATATACTTTGATTCTAAAAAATGAAATCATGACAATTAAAAATTGTCGGAGGGAGTATTGTTATGTCCATCAATACCTAAATTTTCCCTCCAACTATACCTAAGAAACAATAAATTTGAACAAGGAACTAAATTTGAAATCAATGGGGTGAGGCGATAATTATGAGATCACATGTCTAAATTTTTGTAGGGATAAAAATAGAGCAAATTATATATTTGATTGGTCATTCAAAAATAATTATTTACTCTAATTCAATGTATATATTTCGAATAAAAATGTGTATGTATATAAAAAAAAATTTATACATTTTTTGATTAGTAGGACAACTATTTATGTCAATTTCTCATAAAAATATTACTCATTTCGTCTCAATTTATGTGACATTCTTTCCTTTTTAGTCTATTCTAGACTTTAAAATGTTTAGTTTACCATTAATAATAACATATTTTAGATCACAAATTTCAAGTCTTTTTTTTTCTTTCTTAAATTTCGTGTTTAGTCAAATTAACCATCATATATATTTGACGATAACATATATGATTTTTTTATTTGTTCAAGTTATGGTGGATAAAGTTATTTGGTGCCTGTATTGGTACGAAGTAATACATATACGATAAAATTAATCGAGTTGTATGAAAACTAACCTAAACATTAGGGGGTAATAAGAGAATTAATGAATGAATAACCCTAATTAGTTAGCATGTCCGTTAAGAAGTGGTAGAATATATACATGTTAAGAATGACAAGAAGAAAGACAATGGACATGTGGATTAGTTGCTGGGAAATGCATTGCTTTCGTCACATAACGTGGTCCTCGTCCTATACTATAATAATTAAATAACCTTATCTTATAGGATCTATGGTAGGTTTGTTTATTCATTAACTTACACGAAAAGCTATGTTTACTTGAAATAGGAGTATTATTTTATAGTCTAGTCCCATATCCTTGTAATAACATGATTTCAAACTTTGAATTTTGAAAAGTGAATGTGTATATGTTTGTGTTAATGTGGATGTAATTAAAACATAATTTGAAAGAAACGGCTCATTTATTGTTTAGTACATGAAATACAGTCTGTTTTTCCATTCACTTTCTAAGTAATAGTTTCGATGAAGTTTATGAAATAGAAGACAAAAGTTTCACTTTGACCTTCTTGGAACATGTCCAAGAGAATGGATTGATTCAATCAAAACCAAAAAGGGAGAAAATGAGAGGGACCCCATAATTTTTTTTAGAAAATACTAGTGAAAAATATGTGGGCAAAAATTAATTTCAATATCCGAATAGTAATAATTGTATTTGATCATGTAAGATATATACAAACTTTTGGTTACACCACACAATTACATATGGTTTATATATTAAATTAACATGCGCAGATAAAATAAAAACTTATTTGTATCCGATATTTACTCTTATCTTATAAAGACATAACACATAACTGAAGATATAATAAAATTAAATAACTAAATCATAATGAACAATTAATACAACATTTAACATTACAATTCATTTTGATGAGCATAACTTAGTGGATCTAGTTAAAAGCGGAAAGATTCATGAGTTGTCCAACTCCACTTGTTATTTGGGCTCTATTTTACAATGAGAATGAGTCAAAGGCAGCCCAAAATTATAAGGATAGGGGTCATTTACACTTTTGCTATGTTGCGTAAAAAACTTTTTCAGCTCATAATATTTCACAAGTTATGTTTGATGCCTCTAGAAAATTATTTCACAAGTTATGTCTGATGCCTCTAGAAAATTATTTCACAAGTTATATTTGGCCCCAAAAATTTATGTTTTGGTAGAGAGGATCAATTTGAAGGGCAAAAAGTTTAAAACTAGCCTACATGTAAATAGTAAAAATTAAAGATCAATCTATTAGAACGGTCATAAGGAGAGTGCTTGAGGACCTAAGCATAAACATTAAACTCACTTGGACATTAACAAATTAAATTACGAAATTGCAAAACATAATCAAACAAATTCTTCCACGAAAAGAGGTGTGGCAACCACAGTGGGATTACCAAGTCAGAATTAGTAATTAATCAATCATAATACCATATATACAAAATTCGTAAATTCATCATTTCCATTTGTTCCTCCCCACTTATTAGTTAAAAAGGAATAATTAAAGTTAATATGCTAATTAAGGTGATCATATATCTAACTAATTAGCAAAATTAGGTTCTTTGTACAGGAATTAGAGGTGGCCTGCTCCTGCTTATAGAAGAATTTGGCCTTTTACTAGTATAACAAGATGATAAAAATGAACTCCTTGAAGCTTTCTTGAACATGATTGGCTTAGGAAGTGTATATGACTTGTATAACGACTTCTTCATTTTCCTATTACAACGATTTTCCTTCTTTGGAAGATCTTCTAAACTTGTAACTCTTCCCAAACATGTAAATGACTCCGATTTCCCATCATAATACTCTGAAAGCCCTCTCCTGCATTCACAAATCTTATCACGTTACAATAGTGACGTTATACTGTCAGCTTATATAAGTTAAATTATTTCAATTTAGATCGCTTACTTGATTGGCAATTGTGCCATAAGAGTCGATAAATCGGACAAAGCCCCATCCGAAGATGCATCATCCATTGTCTCTAGTATAGAATTACAATTTAAACTCGAAATCGTTGACGACGATTCTCCGATCGACGAAGACGATGGACTATTATTGTCACCTTCATTAATCATCCATGAAGAACAATTTTTGTTCTCCAATTTATTACCACATTGAAACCATTGATCTTTAAACATCTCAATATTGCCATCACCCATTTTAGGTGTACTAAGAAAAGAAAAAAGTGAAAAGAAACAACAACTTTTTTGGTCGATTAAGGATGGAAAAAAAACATGGGATTTTTCTGAATGTTGAGGAAACATATATATAGGTGTCTATGCATAAGAAGATAATGTGTGGATTTAGTTAATTTTAAAGATTAACATTAAAAAAATAGTACACGTGTCAAAAGTTGAATAGGAAGGGCAGGTCTAAAAAGTGGGAATTCTTGATAAATGAAAAATAAATAATTCAGAATTGAATATGTCCTGTCTGCTTGCCTTATCCTAATATTCGATATTATCTTCTTTTATTGTTGGTTGGTTTCCAATGAATGCCTTCAACATAGAGGATAAACATTATCATTTTATTTACTGATTTAATGCCTTGTATAAATATTTTTTACGTTATTATCAAGTAGTAATTTTAATTTAATATGACACGTAATCAAGCTTTTTTATCTCCAATTTGACTCTTTTTTTTTTCTTTTTTAGGAAAAAGTTATTATTTAATTTGTATCTATTTATAGATAATTGAATATTATAAATTAAAATTCCTTTATATTATCGACCCATAAAAAGTGAACTTGTCGATCATTAGTATGAGTTAAGAAGATAGAAAGGGAAACCATCCATATCCGTGTCACGGTGTCAGTGTCTGTCTTGGTCTCTTAGGCCCTCAATTGGAATGACATATATATATTTGAAAATTAAAAGATAATCGATACCTAAAGTATTTAGTGTTAATAGGATTGAAAAAAGACTATCTAGTTAAAAGTACAAGATTTTAATGCAATTATTAGTAGTAGTTTTTATGGTTCGAATTCATAATTTATAAATTATATAAAGATAATTTTATCGTTGCTCGAAGACTCTTTGTACATTAAAAAAATGTAATTTAATTATTGTTCCAAATTCTTATCAGAAACAATGGTTGTACATCAACTGATCAACACCACTGACTTGGGAAACACGAGAGGTTCTTGGGTTCTTCTTTGGAAACCACTCAAAATATGATAAAATATAAAAGATGGGAAAATTATATATCCCTCATAAAGAAAGGAATGTTAAATATCTTACTAATATTAATGAAGGTTATAAGTTGTATATACATTTCAAATTAAAATTATAGTCTAATTTATGTCATTAAAGTGTTAACACATAAAAATTAACTTTTAGCAATAATATATGTACAGATTAACAAAAAAATTTAAAGTCATGACTGACATTAATTATTTTTTATTGGATGCAATATCGTTATAGAATTAAACACATTTACAAAGAATGTTAATTGTCATTAAAAAACATATATACTCCCTCCATTTCAAATTAAGTAATTGAATTGTTGAGACATTTTTCATTTTTC
The DNA here is from genome assembly GCA_029582685.1 of Solanum piurae. Taxonomy (NCBI): domain Eukaryota; kingdom Viridiplantae; phylum Streptophyta; class Magnoliopsida; order Solanales; family Solanaceae; genus Solanum; species Solanum piurae. The sequence goes on from JAJOOO010003258.1 coordinate 41,875, forward strand.
AAATTAACTTAATTGTTCAATTTTCAAGACTATTTTTAGAATGTTCTTCCAATTTTACCCTTTATTAGTTAGTATTGGAATTAGTTATTATAATTAATGTTTAGTTATTTTAATCATAAATTTGACAATAATTAATAAGGATAAAAATAGAAAGTTATGTCTAATTTATGTCTTAATTTTCTTTTCTTAAAGAGTGTGAAACACCTCAACAATTTAATTAATTTAAAATGGAAAGAGTATAGTTAATAGCAATTAAGTTATTGTCATTAATTAATCATCGCTAAAAATTATTTTTAATATAGCGGATAGAGTCTTTTAAGAACAAACAACGATACTTGAAGGGAGCAATATATTCTCTTGAAAAGAAATGGGTCAGCATAACGCTTACCACTTTAACTTAAATAGAAAAAAAAAGTGGCACCTTTTAAGTATAATATTGATGTAAAGATGTATTTAGTAGTTATATAATTCGTAACTTCTTGAATCTCAAAACGTTCTTGTTCTTCGATCCAATCATATTAATAACTCAATCAAAATAGTTATCTACAAAACAATTAAGAAGTCTTGTAATCCTTATAAATTTCTTTGTTTGATCCGTATATGTGTGTTTTAATTTGAATAATTTTTTCGTCGACAAGTTGTCTGAGGCCTAACCGTTTTATTAAATCTAAATATAAATATTATAAGCCGGATATCTACTTATATCTTTTGTGTTATTTTGAGATTTTTTAATAAATAAAAATATAATCTTTACTTAATTTAAATTTTGTTTTTATTTGTAAAATGTTGCAAAATCACTTTGATTCTTTCTTGTATAGATATAGATAAGGATGAGTAAAAGGACCAAAATATATGATCAGCTGGTTGACGCAGCCACTAGTTTTTAGAATACTGTGTATATATCACCGCCCAACATTGAGACTCATCACTCACGTCTTTTCGATAATTTCCCATGCTTTCTTTGGCATATATTGTTGATTATTAAATGATGTTCAATTTACTGGTGCGGAACTGTTTCTTTCGTAATCTGAAGTCTTGGATTTGAATCTTAATGGTAGGGCTAGGGCTACACAGTACGAATTCAAAATAATTGAATTTTAATATAGATATTGAATATCGATTGAGAAATCAATAAAAGAAAGAATGATGGTCAATTTATCTTTTAAAAAAATAAATAAAATTTTGATTTCATTGTCAGAGTATATAAATGTTAGACATCAAGGTTGATTTATATGGTTAGTGTTACTTTGTGCTGCGACTGCGAAGAGCACCAAGTAGAATCAATCAATTAATTATGACTAAGCCTCAAATAAGTTTTAAGCAATCATAAAGTGTATTTGTCTCATCATTATTCAGGTCCGAAGAATTTAAACAAACACTTAGTTTGCCTAAAATCATACATGTTATAGTTATTCGTTCCAACACTTTTTGGAGAAGAAATCTTCAAAGAATCTTCACACGAACTTTGCTGGAATTGGAGAAGGAAGAAGGAGAAGAAGCAGAAAAAGTGTCTGTTCTTTTGAAATTGTAGAGAATGAAAAGATACCTTGGTTTCTCTCATGAGAATCCTTTTAAGGGACACAACTATTCAAATAAATAAATATCTATTTTCTTTATCAAACACATCTGGAGAGAAACAAATGAGTGTCCTGACTTTCTGGCAAACAAAGGATACAATATATAAAAATGGTCTTTAGTGGTAGTTTATTAGAGATATTAGCTTTATTGTCATTGGATATTTTTTTTAGAGGCAATTGACACTCTTTATAAATGTCCCTAAAAATTATAATGATATTAGATCTAATGACAATTAATTAATGTTAATAAAATATTTAACATTCTATTAATATGTATATTTATTACCGTTAAAAATTATCTTTGTTATCGTGACACAAGCATGTTAAAGATCTAATATTTGGAAAATGCGGTCAAGAATATGAAGTTCCTTTCTTAAGACTATAATCTGTTTGAATCTTTTCCAGTGTACCATTTTTTTTTTGTTTTTGATTCTTTTGCAACTCTTCAAAACATAGGAAAACAGTTTACTCAAAAAAAGAGATCCAATTAAAACATCTTTATTACAAAACGCGGTCTCTATAAAAAGTCTCAAAAAAGTGATCAATACTCAACACTGCTTCTTTCAGTAAATTATATAACTAAATTTATAACAAAAAGGAAATAGTTATTTCTTTGAGGGGAAAAAAAGAACCTCCAGTGACAATACAATCACCAAAAATACAAAAAAGATTAATTATGGGATTTATGAAATTTCAATAACCCTGGTCAATGAGGTAGTCTCCAATTTTCTCAACAACCATGTTACACTGTCCTGGAGTCACTGGTTCTTCGTAGATACCAAAAATCAGCGATTGGCCTGTTTTCTTGATTGTTATTCCACCAGACCCCTACACAAAACACGACTTCAATTAATCTATTACCGTTAATTATTTTTTATGTAGTGATAGTTACAAATCTAACCAAAATTAATAAGTGCTCAAGGGCTTTTCAGAGCAAAAGATTTACTAGCAGATTTGAATTGATTTTAATGACAAGAAGAGTAACAATTAGGGGAGTGACCTGGAATTTCCCGGCACATGAATCCAGTCAGGCTCCAACATGGGTACCGAATAAGGGGTGGTAACCAAAAAAATTAATTAAGGTAGTAGGGTAAACACCTTTTTGCCACGGATGACAGCGCCAGGTTCTCCTTGGATGACCATGTACTTTGCACCGCTAAGGAAAAGCCCGGTGGGAGCAAGAAATCCAGGTTCATCAAAATCTTTCATGATATTAATAATTTCCTCTGGTTTAAACTATAAAAAAAAACACATTAATTAAACATTTATACTCAACAGCATCATACACTTACCATAATGTCAAAATCTATAACTACTAACAAGAACACGAAGCAACATTATTTCTTAACCAAATTCATCAAGCAACGATCATGTTCGATCATAACTTCAACAGTTATCCATGGCCCATCACCTGAGCCTTGGTATAGACACGATGTTGGCATTACCTAACAGTTCGATCGCTCCACTCCTTTAACACTTATCACACACTCACACAGTATGTTGTTCCAATAAATCGAACTCACAACCTTTATCATCGTGTCAAAAGCTTCTATTAGCAAGTCAACATCATTATTTCTTAACAAAGTCTATTAAGCAATCATCATTTTCGACTATGATTCTCATTTTAGGACAAACAATTAACCACATAATCATCAATGATGGATCTAATTTCACAACGAAAGGATAGATCCATTTCCGAGAGATGTAACATTGTTGTGAAACGAACAGATCCACAAGACTAGAGAGTAGTTACTCGATAGAATTACTATTAACCAATTGATCCAAATATCAACATTAGTAATAAAATTCACAAGACTAGTATACTCGATAAATTGTTATTGTAATTGATCCAAACATTACAACTATTAAAAAAACAATTCCACAAGAGTACTACATAACACATGCTCAATAAAATTGTTATGCACAAATTGATTCAGACATCATGATTATACTATAAAAATAACCTTAGGGAAGGCGGGGCTTTGAGCCCAAACGCTGCCATCAAAGCCGAGAATAGCCGATGAGGCGAGGCGATGGCCATCAAGGTCGCACATCAAGTGATCATCTACATAGGTTTGCCACGACATTTTGGCTACTCAAAAATGTTGTTTTTGTTTTTCCTTTAGTACTTAATTTGTTCTTGAATAAATTTTCACAATGGAGGCTTTGGTTATTTCAAAGTTGAATGGAGCAAAAGGGGGAAGAAGAGTATAAATAGGAAAGGTTTGCAAAAATTGGGAACTCACTTAGCTGTTGCTTTTGAGGAAGAGAGAATGATGCGGGGTGTAACAAACACACAGCCGGATCTAATTTTTTTTACTGGATAATAAATATATATCTTAACATATATAAATATTTTGTATACTTATATATATGGTTAAATTAAAGTATAAGGCAGTAGATATTATTAGATACGATATTATACAATTTCAAATCGCGACATAAAATTATGAAATGAAATCAATGTTTCGATATGCGATTATATCATGAGATGAAATCTCAAATTCTCCAAAAAACATGATTTGAGAATTTCAAATCATTATTTAGAATTTTTTAAATACAAAAATTAACCCACAATTTTATATTTTATAAAAAAAACTACATTTATAATTCAAATCATTACTTTTTAAATCATTTATATGTCATATAACGATTATTCTCACCAACATAAAATTTATTATTATTTCAAATCAATTCCTACTTTACCATTTATGTTCACCAAATTCATTATTTTTTATCAAATTTATTTAAAGACTTGTATACTACAATTTATGTTTAATTTTTTTGAATTGAATTAAAGTTTGATCAATAAATGTTGTATTTTTTAGAATGACTTTGTGATAGATTATTATTATGTGATTTTACAAGCTTTTGCTTATTTGGTAAAATTATATAAAGTATTTGGGTACGTAATTTTAATAATTTTACAACTTATAAGATTTTTATCTATATGAGAAAGCATACAATAGAAAATGTCCAAATTATATGTCCAAACAATACACTAACAATGTATGTCAATTCCCATAAAACAAATCTACTAAATACCACTAGCAAAATAATATATAGCTATTTGTAACTAATATTGTGACTTTACTATTCATAACAATCTAGTAATTAGTATACTTAACCCAACAAGTCTTGTACATACTACATCAACAACAAAAGGGGACGGGGAATATATATATTTAAATTAAAAGGCAAAGTTGGTACTCCTTTTTAATAAGAGCAACTTTCAGATATAGCAAACATAAAAATCATATTTGTATGTTATAACTATAGCTTGCATAATTACGCTCCATAGAAAATTTTATGTTTGCTATGAAGCTTTTGATTTGTATAATTCGCTACAAACATCTAATATTATACAAATTATTCAGTTTTGTATAAATTCATTTATACATTGTAATTTGTATAATAAGATCTATATTTGTATAATTATAAGTGTATAGGACGAAAATATTTGTATTTGTATTTGTATATACACTTTTCTCTCGCTTTATACAAATAAAAATGCATTTTATACATTTTATACCGAAAAATATAAAATGGCTAATTGTATACCGAAAATAGCTAATTGTATATCGAATCAGATGGGGAAAAAAAGGGGATGTTTGCTGCGAATTACAATTGAAATAAACTATAACTATAACATTTAATTTGAATTAATAGTTTGCAATTTCATACAATTTTCCCTAGTTACGTTAGTCCGTTGATTGATTAACTTATGGATTTACCTCCCTAAACACATGATTAATGCCAGGAAACCTGCAATTGGAAGATAAGTCCAGCACAGGCCCAATATAAGCCTCCCTCATACTTGTAATTTGTAGTAGCCGTAGTCTTGTAACTTATACATACCCGGCCCACCTGTATACACACATAGTATATATCCCAACATTTTGCATTCTTTGAGTTTGATAATAAAGCTTTTCTGTCGCAAGATATTTTTTAAAATTAGAGTTCACTCGTATAAATTAACATCATATAATTCACTATCGCGTTGTCTATTCATTTACCAACGAACCTTATTAGAATGCATAATAACTAAAAGAATGGTTTTTTCAAAATTTGGGCAACAGCCAATTGGAAAGCTAAATATTAACTCATGAAGGAACTTTTACTATTGACACCATACTATACTTATAATATATTCACCTTCCTTCAAGATAAAGAATGGTAGGAGTAACGCTATGCCAAAAGTGAGGGGAAAAATCATCACCTATAGATATTTTTTTATAAACTATATCAATATTTGTACAAGTCAGAAAATTATAATAAAGAAATCACTTCAGTACACAATATATGATTTTATCTCAGGTAAGCAAATGCATAGAATTCATATCTTATTGTTGGAGTTGAATTTTATATTAGTGATGATAGTGGAGGTAAATGGTTCAATTCTGTTCAACTTTAATAAACAAATGAAATTTTGCAAAACAAAAATGTGGGTAGGTGAAACCACTATCTAGATTATAGTATTAATGGACGATTTTAAGATCTTTATTTAATTTACTTTTTTACTATGTAAAAAAAATATCCATAATTCAGCTGTCTGGCTCTAGCGTAGTTAAGGATGGACCAATCAGGACAAGAGACAATTTCATTTAATTTGACATATCACATACCGGTGACCACTACATAATTAGTTGTCTTCTTATATTACTTCTATCTATTTCCATCACAATAATTAATCTTTTTCTATGTTTTTTTTATATATATTATATTATAGAGAATAGAGAACGTGGGATTGAATTATTCCAGACAAACTCATACGGCCAACTCCTTAATATATGCCATATTAATATATATAATATATACACTGACATTATCACTTGATAACTAAATTTTCGTTTAATCATAAATTTTAAAGTGCAAACATAAAATTTAAAAATTTAAATTTTTAAAGTTGTAATTTTTAAAATTTGGAATTATATTTTGACAGAATCCTACTTGAAAAAAGTTTTATGTTTTGAGACTGGAGGTCCAAAAATTCAAAAACTAATCTGGCAACTGAAAAATGTTTGAACTTCAATATCTGATCAAATTTCATGTTCGATTAAAAGATATTTGAAGATAAAGTTTTAAAATTTATGACCAAATACTTGGTGTATTTGACATTTAATTACTATCTGTCTTAAAATACTTGTCATATTTTTATCATTTACACATCCTTTAAGAAAACATTAATTAATTAGGAGGTTTGTTATTTTATAAACTTATTTATGCCTTAAAGATATAATTTCTCTATATTAATTTTCTATTAATGTGGCATAGTTGGGCTACTTGTAGTTTTCAAAAACAATACTCCCTCTATTCAATTTTACTTATCCATTATTTTCAAAAATAGATTTTAACTTTTACTCGTCATTTTTAATATATAAAAAAAGATAATTATTATATTTCATTGTTTTAATTTTAATATTAATTACTTATACCCACAATATTTTTCAAGACTTAATATTAAACCTTATAAATTAATAGAAATAGTATGATAAAATAACCATATCAATTGTATTATTTTCTTATTGGATAAGTCAAATCCAAATATGACAAATAAAAATAAACGGAGCAAGCAATTACTACTAAAGATAATAAAATAAAATAAAACTTATCCTAATCTTTTAAATGAATATTTTTACCAAGGACGACAATAGTTTGAGGAGGAGAAAGTGTATACGTACACCGTGTTATACCTCACAAATCATACTATTTATTTAATGAAAACCTTAAACCTTTCAACATCTAAACATATCACATCGCAGAAAGCAATTTCTATAATGGTTAGGTAAGAGTTGTTATTTTTTATAACAAAAAAAGAGAGTAATTTCTCCCTTTTTCATTAGTGTACTTTTATTTACTACTTTCTTTCGTTTTAAAAAAGAATAACCTACTTGATTTTTTAGTTTGTTCTTTTAAAAATAATCTTTCTCCATTTTTGACAAAATTTTAATTTAGAACATAATTTTTTTTTAAACTCTCTCGTCAAACTAAGTTTTCGTTTTTTGAAGGAAGGTACTTCGTTGCTCAATTTAATTAATGTGTGGTGATCTGATCCTCTAGAGTCTAAACTGAAATGAGAAAAAAGTAGAGATGTGCTTCTTTTAATATAAAATTAATAATAAAAAGGAACATAATTAAAATATTGAAGGAAGTCGTTATTTATAGCAAAGTGATGGGGATTAGGAAGAGTGAGCTTATAATATCTCACATGTCACTAATAAAATTTGGTTAGAGTCAACCTATGTAGTACATAGGGTCAGGGAGTTTAAAAGTACGAGCTCCAACGTTTTTTCCAATAAGATCACTCCATTGATCTCCAATATTACCAACAATTCTATATCCAGCCTTCACCAATGCTGTTCTCTTGCTCGATTTAAATTTCACTGCTGATCCCGAATCATTTTCTCCCCTGTAAATCACATGAATAAATTAATAACATATAGTATGATATGTGGTAATAAGAACAAAATGAAAATACGAACGAACATATTGCTTACTTTAGTATTAGCGCTGCCCAGTTGCTATAACCAGCTTTCTTGAGATTAGCAATCCTCACTTGTTTGAAATTGTCTCTCGTCCCTGTAATGAAAAAGGGTTTGATCCCCAAAGACAACACAATCTTGTATAGACCCAGTATCGATGGTATGGCTGGCGCTTTTCCCTCCGCGGTCCACTCATTAAACTTTGTAGCGTTGTACGGTTTAGCCCTGCACAAAAATGCATTGGTCATATATATAATTACAACGAAATACTCTAGTTGTTAAAAATAAACGCTAATATACGTATGTACCTACTAGAAAAAACGTAACATGCACAAATGTTTTTTTTTTTACCCAAAAGCAACGTCAGATCGAGCGTAGTAAGGTAAATTTGAGAGAGTGGTTTCATCAATATCAAATACCCAAACGTCCATTCCATCTCCACTAAGTTTGAGGCTTTTGGCATAATCAATAGCCTGCTTGGCAACATACTCACAGTCACGTCGATATTGTTTGCCTAACATGTAATGACCTACATAGTTTTTACATTCTTTAGGCACCAATTTCCAGTTTTGGAGGTTGTTCGTCTCCACTGCGAGGCGCCAGCTAAGACAGTCCAATTGTGGGACGGTATAACCAGTTTGTGGCCTTAGACGGTGAATTTCTACTACTTGGCTTATCACCTCTTCAACATTAGAGGCCAATGCCACAGCTACTATAGCTGAAAAAAACCAGAGAATAGTGAAATATGACCTCATTTTGATGGAAGAGAAGAAAGAAGATGTTGTGACCATATACCTAGGATATGGTGTCTTAAATAAGAGCCTCAGTCTCAACTACCTCTCAAAAGCAATCAAACACCTAGGTCATCACGTTTTTCACAACATGAATTATGATTTGACAAGATAACCATTATGTGGTTCTCTTTTGAGTCTTTGGTTAAAACCTTTTTTTTTGTTTGTCATTTACTTTGTAACTTAGCTTGTACTCTTGTTTTAAAAAAAAGGACCTAATTTGACTTGGCGTCGAGTTGAATAATTTGAACATGTAAGTTATCAATATTTTTATTAAGGGAAAAAAGATAAATATACCCCTAAACTATCATAAATGGTATGTACATACCCTTCGTCATACTTTTGGGAGATTGGTGCCCCTGCCATCCAAAAACTAGAGCATATATGCCTTCACTCTAACGGAAGCCTAAGTAGGGACGCGTGGCGCAATCTTATCCGTCGATAAATGTCGGATCGGTGGATAAGATTATGATATGCGTATGTCCGTTAGTGTAAAAGGTATATATGCTCTAGTTTTTAACGACAGGGGCACCAATGTCCCAAAAATATGACGGAGGGTATTTGCATACCATTTATGATAGTTCAGGGTATATTTATCCTTTTTTCCTTTTATTAATTATAATATTTTATTATATAGAATTTTTCTCATTTTTATATTAGTTGTTTTAAATTCTATTGCTTCAAAATTATATGAAAATTACATTAAAAAATTGTTTACAATTCCAATTTATCTTTTACTAATCATATATTAGTATATTAGTTTCAATGAATATATTGTATAGAGGTGTTAGTGTACAATTTTCATAATATAAGAGGTGTATAAATTTGATAATAAAATACAAGTATATGCATGGAAAATTTGGTCATCTCCATTGTATACGTTAATTAAGATGTTGGTTTACTAGTTAATTAATAAAATCTATTGAGCCTGATTAAATATTTGTTATTGTCATGTTAATTGTATATAACCACCTAGTTAGGGATGGTTTGGATCCCTCCAGTGGGGATCTCCTCCAGTAGGCCTTTAAATTTATTACACGTGTCTACTTATATATTCAATGGACTAGATTAATTTTACATGCAACAGACTGATGATATTTTAGCTGACAAAAATAAATATGTCTATAAATAAAACAGGGAAATTACGCGGTTAAGCAAATTTATATTATTGAATTACTCGTCATAGCTATAGTTTGCTATAATTATCACTCGCGACTAACATTATACATTAATTATGTGGGCTGACTTCCAGTTTGTATATTAGCCACGTTTGTATATGTATAATTCGGCATATTTGTATAATTCGCAGCTAACAATTCTTTATTTGATTTGTATTTGTATACGATTGTTTATATTTGTATATGACGATGATTTCCTTTGGTTTTTCAGTTTTGTCATCATATACATTCAATCTTTTTGTGTATAACTTTTTAAAGTTTGTATAAACGTGTAGTTTTTGGATTTTGTATAATATAATTTATATAATATATTTTGTATAATTGTTTAAAGTTCATATATTTATGTTTGTATCAATTTGTTATTTCGAGTTTTATTATATTTGTATAATTCCAGACTTTATATTACTCAATTATACAAAACACGTGAATTATACAAACGTACCTGCGAATTATACAAACGAGATGCGAATTATACAAATTATTGTCCTCTCTCTTCCCTCTCCCAGTCTCGTTCGCCTCTCTCCTCCCTCTCCCAATCTCGCTCGCCTCTCTCCTCCCTCTCCCAATCTCGCTCGCCTCTCTCCTCCCTCTCCCAGTCTCGCTCACCTCTCTCCTCCCTCTCCCAATCTCGCTCACCTCTCTCCTCCCTCTCCCTGTCACACCTTGTTTTGCACCGCGGAAGAGTTTTTCCAATTTAAGTGATTGTATTGATTGAAGGGATTATTTTATTTGTTTTTTAGAGTCCACTTGGAATTGAGTTATGGTTTTCCAAGTCACCTTTTTCTGAATCCCTAATCAAAATGAAATGACTCTTTATTTTGGTTTGCGAACTAGAAATTCGGGTAAGGAATTCTGTTGACCGAGGAGAAGGTATTAGGCATCCCTCAAGTCCCGTGGTTCTAGCACGGTCGCTTTTGTTGACTTTTACTTACTTTTAAATTATTTTTTGATACATTATTTTTAGGCCATGATTTGTTTGTATTTTTTCTTGTTGAACTTTTTATTTGGTCTTAACCTAGATGTGTAACCACATTCTTGGTCTTGACATTTATAGACATAATTGTCTTCTTATGTCGCACCTAATAATTTTATCTATGAGTCTACTTTAAATTAATGAAGGTTAACTATATTATTGGACAAGGTACGTCACCGCATCCTTGAGTTTATTTTTTAAGTGTTTCAAAAGAAAGATGTGTAACCACATTCTTAATTGAAATAAATATTTTTTTTAACATGCCTAAAACTCATCTAATGTTATAAGAAAATATTACTTTCTTTATGAATAAAATCAAATAAAACAAAATAAATCTACAACTTCTAGGATATAATAGAAATTTGGATTATTTTGTATTCTTTTATTTTTATTTACTCTTAAAGTTAAGGTTAAAATTAGGCCTATACATATTATATTTTTTATTTTAATCTTAAAGTTAACAGAAAAATTAAGCACACGCATATTGTAATTTCTTATTAATCCAACAAAACAATGACGAATTGCTAAAATAAATCTCATTCTTTGTTTGATAAATAAAACAACAATAATTTTTTGAGCCCAATAATTCCTACTTTATCATTATTAGCATTGAAATCAAGAAAAGAACAACGTCATAACCCGTTCATTTTAAGAGATCACAACTAATGAGTAAAAATAAATAAATAAAAATAACCACCAAATAAAGCTACTTTCATTCATTAAAGAGATATAACATTTAACACATTCTTCATTTTAATCAAATTATTAATAAAATAAAAGTGTAAGAAAACATATCACATAGTTACATCAAATTTCATGAATAAATAAAAGAAATAAGATAAAGTTTAACCTTAAATAGAGAGAATATGTACCGCAAAATTTTGACCGAAGCGTGATTAAAACACTCACGAATCTTTTTATAGATTGTATGTAGTGGTATATGTGTTGTGTTTATATGAAAATAGTAATGAGAAAGGAAGAAAAGGTGTGAATGTGTTGGTGAATTTTTGAAAGAGAAATAAAATGAACGTGAAAGTTTTTTTTTTGTTTGCTGCGTTTTTCTCTTTTTTTTTCCCCTTGCTGATTGATTTTTCTTTCTTCTATTTTTGTGTTTCGTCGTTTGTATGTATTTTGGTAATTGCTGATTGATTTTTCTTTCTCTTTGATTGTTTGTTGTGTGCGTGTTTCTTTGTTGTAGTGTGGGTAGAGGTTTAGGGGGTAATGGGGTAAGTGTAGGTGGGGTAAATGAGTTAGTTTTAGGTTTTTTCTTTTTGTTTATAATATAATATAATATAATAAGAATATTATTTAATTATTTTTTGTGTAGTTAATAATAAATTATAATTAAGAAATACTAGCTTGTTTATTAAATTAAAATAAAAATAAAATATATATTTTTGTTATTTTCAAATTTTTTAAAATAAACTTATAAAATAAGACAAAATTAAAATATCTAATTTAGACATAAAAGAAATACTTAACACTAAAAATGGTATACAACTTAAGTTCGGTAAAAAATTACGTGTTTACACTCCCAATCCCGCTTGCCATATATACAAATGCATATGTATAATATACAATTATCTAACCGATATACATATACAATTCACCTCTCTCCCACTCTTTGCCCTCTCTCGCTCGCCTCTCTCCTCTCTCTCCCAGTCTCGCTCGCCTTTCTCTTCCCTATAACATGTAGCTACGAAATGTAATTATCAAACTATATATAGTTATGGATAGTAACTAGGCTATTTTTGAGTGACTATATGCGAAAGTTCCTCAATAAAATAAGATGTTAATTGTGCGTTCACTAATTTTAAAAAATGATCTTTAGCGTAATTTATTTACAACAATAGTTTAATTGCTGCTAAATATATATTTTTATCGGTAATTAGCCCTCTGTGTAAATGTCCCTAAAGCCTATAACGACATTAAATTCATTGACAATTAACTAATGCCGATGAATAGTTTAGTCTTATTTGTCAATATGTATATTTATTACCACTAAAATTATTTTTGTTAGAGGGGCCTTATATACTGTTGAAACTAAAACATTTCATAATTTTAAGATTAAGGAATGCAATTGCCAATTGAAAAAAGAAAATTGAAGCAATTCTTTATTATGATAAAGGGAGTGGAAAAAGGAAAAAGGTAAAGTCAAATACTACATGATAAATGATACTGGAACAGTGAGCTTATAATCATATCTCACATGTGACAAAATTTAAAAGTTACTTACTCCCTTTGTCAATTATTAGCCAACGTAGTACATAGGGTTAGGGACTTTGAAAGTACGAGCTCCAACGTTTTCTCCGATTAAATCAGTCCATTGATCTCCAATATTACCAACAATTCTATATCCAGTTTTTACCAACTCCCTTCTCTTGCTCGATTTATACTCTACTGCTGATCTCGAATCATTTCCAACCCTGCAATAATCACGATTAGATAAAAGTATTAATCTATATCTATATAAATGTTCGAAACATACTTAAATAGTGTCATTTAAAATAAGATATGAATAGAAGTATCGGTTAATTACCTTAGTACGAGCTTTAGCCAGTTACTATAACCAGCTTTCTTGAGATTAGCAATCCTTGATTGTCTAAAATTCTCTGGAGCCCCTGTAATTAAAACGGGATTTATCCCAAGAGATAATTGTTGGGTTTTAAAAGGTGTGAATGAAAATGAAGAGTTGCGACTTTTATGAAGAGTTGTGACTTTTATGAAAAGTTGCGACTTTTATGAAGAGTTGCGACTTTTATGAAAAGTTGTGACTTTTATGAAAGGTTGTGACCTTTTCGAAAGATTGTGACTTTTCCAAAGGTTTGTGACCTTTCTGGTAAGGCACAAAAGAACCTTTTCACACTACCCTTTGTTTTCTATAAATTGAGGGATTTCCTCTCATTTTAGTAAAGAATGAATTTTTCTGGACTTCTTCTACTACTACTAAATCTAGTATTCTAAGTGTACTTTACTGCCGTTGAGTGGTTCGCTGACACCGTGGTTTTAGGTACCCATACACCGGTGAGTAAGATCGTTCTATCCTGGGAGGATATATTCCACTAACCTCAGGTACTTGAAGGGAATAATTTCCTTAAGGGGACACTATGCATTCAGTGGGCTCGATTTTCTTTCTTTGAGAAAAATATTTTTATATTGTTTCTAATCTGTTTTTGATTCTATTTTTTCTACTAGTTTGAATTTTCTAGTTTAAAAATACACTTTAAACTTTGTTTTTTCTTACCAAGTTCTTCAAAGTTTTATTCTAAGTATCTTAGGAATGAACAACAATAACAATAACAAGGTCCTGTATCGAAGGAATGACTGACAATTTTCCCTCAGCAAGCCACTCAATAAACTTTGTATTGTTCAACGCTACAGTCCTATATACAAAATTACGTATGACATCACTAGTTGCGTATATAAAAATAAACGTAGTAAAAAAGAAATTATGATTTATTTTTGTTACCCAAAACGAACATCAGATCGAGCGTAGTAAGGAAGATTTGAGAGAGTAGTCTCAACTCTCATCAACATCAAAAACCCAAACGTCCTTTCCATCTCCATTAAGTTTGAGGCCTTTGGCATATTCAATAGCCTGTTTGGCTACATACTCACAGTCACGTCGATATTGTTTGCCTAACATGTAGTGACCTACATAGTTTGAACACTCTTTAGGCACCAATTTCCAGTTTTGGAGGTTGTTCGTCTCCACGGCGAGGCGCCAGCTAAGACAGTGGTTAACATTGGAGGGCAATGACATGGCTACTATAGTTGAAAAAAAAGAAGAGAATAGTGAAAAACCACATATTATTCATGTTTTTATATAACCAAATAGATGGAAGAGAATAAAGAAGATATTGTGATCATGGATATAGTGGCTTAAATAAGACTCTCAATTGCTAGGTAATCAACGTGTTTTATAACATGATAATATAGCTGACTTTCTCTTAATTTGTTTACGTGCTGTGCTCTTTACGTACCCTAGTTTGAAAATGGTTCTCACAATTATTAAATTTATAAAATTAACAATATCGTTTTTTGTTCCCAAAACATTTTCATTCTAATGGGGTGTACATGGCCGAGTTGGTTCTGATTTTTCAAATATCAAACCACTATTTATGTCGGATTTTAAATATATAAACCAAATCAAATTAATAAAACTAATTGGGTTTTTCAAACTCGGGTTATCGAATTTTTTCGGGGTTTTTCGGTAAAACATCTAATTACCTTAATCCTACCAAAATACAACTATCTAAGGAGTTTTGTAAGAGAATAACACAAAATATGAGATGAGTGTTACACTAAAATATCCAACAAAAAATAATAATGAAATCCCATAAAATACATATTGAAAATTAATAAGTCATAATGAAAATGATTAAAAGTACTAAATCATGCTAATAAGTCTAATAGGTTTAAATTAATTACATGATTAAACATTAAAGAAAACTAAAATTAAATAATGTATTTTAAATGTTTAAGTCAAGGTAAAACTAAAGAACAAATATTGGACATTATTGTCATTCTTAGTGTTGAATTAATTTTTTTTGTTAGCATTAGTAGTGATTCGAGTTTTATTAGAGTTACCAATATCTATGGACTATAACCTTCATTGGACCATTCAAAATTTTATGTCTCAAAACTTGAAATAATATGTTAAAAAATAAGAATTATGAAAAATTATAAGAAATATTTACAAATTATATCAAAATAAATATTTTTATGTATAAAAATAAATTTTAAAATTTTATATATAATGTCATATTAAAAAAACACTTATTCAGCTAGGCTCTAGCGTACTTAAAGATGGATCAATCAGGCCAAGAGATAATTTCATTTAATTTGACAAAACACATACGGGTAATCATTATCTTTTTTGTTTTTGGATTTCCATTCGGTATCTAGAACATGTATTGGAGTCCCGAATAAATTTGAATTGCACACTGTAGTGTCTTTTGGAGCGGCGCTCCCAACAGAATTTTCTTCATACTCAAAGCTTAAACTTGAAATCTTTGGTTAAGGGTGAAGCAGTCCACCACTATACTACAATCCATGTTAATCTGGTAACCATTATCTAGTTGTCTTTTATATTGCTTCTAAATAGTGCAACTAGTCTTGTTTCATACGCACGTACTAGTTGCAATATAAAATGCAAGGTATAGTTATCAAACCCCTAATAATGAGTCCCCCATCACAATTATTCGTCTTTTTCTATGACTTTTATTGGAGAAAAAAATAGAATAGAATATGGGTTTAGAATTATTGCAGACAAACTCATACGCCTAGTACTCATTAATATATTAATTTGTACCGACATTATCACTTGATAGCTAAACTCTGGATTAATTATAAATTTTAAAGTTGAAATTTGAAAAATTGAGTTATTGACATTATAATTTTTCAAATTTAAAGTTGTATTATGGTTAATAGGTAAGACCACTCTACTACTGAGCTATCCCTTGGAAAAAGATATTTGAATGATAAATTTTCAAAATTTACTTTCAAATATCTATGGTCCAACGTTAGCTAAATTAATTGTGATAACTATTGGTGCACTTGACATATACTACTAGCTATGTCTCAGAACACTTGTTGTATTTTTTATTTACACGTCTTTAAGAAAATATTAGTTAGGAGTAATGATAATTTATCATTATTAATGTCTTCAGATATAATCTAGTTTTATTGATTTCTCTATTTATATAATATATTTGAAGTGTATGTAGTCTTCAAAAATGAGTAATTACAATTAAAGGTAAAATAAGAAGAAAAAAATTAATTTTATCATGAACATCTAAAATAACAAATATTTTGAGACAAAAGGACAATAATATTTTGAAACGAAAAAAATGTATAGGTATACCATAAATGAAAAATCATATTATTTGATGAAAACCTTTCAACATCTAAAGCTATCACATCGCACAAAGCAATTTCTATAATCGTTAGGTATGGGTTGTTTATTTTTATAACCAAAAAAAAAAGTAATTTCTCCCTGTTCCATTATTGCACTTTGTATAAGTTGCGCAATTTAATTAATTAACGTCATGTGGTGATCTGATCCTCTCGAGTCTAGGCTGCAATGAGAAATTAAATTAATAGAGATGTGCGTCTTTTTTTAAGATAAAGGAACAAAATTGCCAAGAAGAAAACAATTAAAATGTTGAAGCAAGTCGTAATTATAGCAAAGTGAGGGTGAATAGGAACAGTCGAAAGACATAAAACATGAGTTAATTAATTAGCATGCTTGATGATTAAAATTTGCTTAGAATCAACTAATGTAATACATAGGGTCAGGGACTTTGAATGTACGAGCTCCAACGTTTTCTCCGATCAAATCAGTCCATTGATCTCCAATATTACCAACAATTCTATATCCAGCTTTAACCAATTCTGTTCTCTTGCTTGATTTAAATTGTACTGCTGATCCCGAATCATTTTCTCCCCTGTAAAGTTATCAATCGTCCAGTCAAATAAATTTACATAAATTAAAACGAAAAAAATATGTAACAGTACTGAAAATACGTATGAACATATTGCTTACTTTAGTATAAGCGCTGCCCAGTTGCTATAACCAACTTTGTTGAGATTGACAATCCTCACTTGTTTGAAATTGTCTCTCGTCCCTGTAATGAAAACGGGCTTGATTCCCAAAGACAACACAGTCTTGTATACACTCAGTATCGATGGAATGGCTGGTGCTTTTCCCTCCGCTACCCACGCATTAAACTTTGAGTTGTTGTACGCTATAGCCCTGCACAAAAATGCATTGAATATCTACTTGATCGTACACATATAATTACAATCAGATATGAAATTTTAGTTACTACTCCATATGTTTTGGATTAAAACAAAATCTAACTATATTTGCAAAAATGGATGCTAATAGCGCGCTATTTAATTATGATCTTCCTCATTATACTAATGTTTTTTATTTTTTACCCAAAAGCAACGTCGGATCGAGCGTAGTAAGGAGAATTTGAGAGAGTGGTCTCATCAATATCAAATACCCAAACGTCCTTTCCATATAAATTAGGACAGAGGTAGTACTTTTTAAAAGGTCATGTTCGGCTGGGAGGATTTCCTTTTTTTATCTTCGTCTGTCAAAACATTTTATTTAACAAAAATATTTTTAAGTGACACTCTAGGTTAATCGTATTTGTTGAAATACACCGGATTGAGATTATTTGACCGTGCCAAACAGAGAAAGGACGCAGTCAACCCAAATCGACCATAGACCACCGAATCATCCTAGAACTTGGTCCTGGGTCTGGAATACACCAGAATATTCCGGCTAGCAATTAATCGCGTTAAATGACCATAATAGTCGATACTATATTTGTGTAACAATTGTAACGGACGTGATCCTCATGATCAAATTAAGTTATCTTATCCTATAAATATATTATAAATATCCCTATCGATCTCTCGATCAATATTGTATTCATCTGACTATATTGAGTACTAGTAATATTATAAACACTAAAAAGCAAAAACACCATCCTCTTTCCAAGCCGGGACAGGTAGCGTGCAAGTCAATATAATGTATTTTATTTATTCATACACCCTCTAATTTAAAAGTAAATGAATTTTTGAGGTGTGAGGAAAATTTATTAGTGATATTAATTAAAGTCAATATTATTTTTTTGCTTCTTCCAGAATTCTTTTTGAATCTAGAGATATTTGAAAAACATACTCAATAAAGAGATGAGTAATTTTGGAAGAAAATAAGTAATACATCTTAGGCTTTGAAAAATTACTTTGTTTTGGACCATAGAATAATAAGTGTTAAAAATGAATTTATTTTGAAGCGGAGAGAATAATAACACTTACTTACCCTAATTTCACGTATTCTTATGGTTCTCATAATTGTTAATCTAACTACATCGACATTAGAAATAAACAAAAAACTTCTATCCTCTCTATTTCAAAATAAGTGGTGTTTTTTATTATTTGGACACACCCTTTAAGAAAATTACTCATCCATAAAACGTAAAATGTATTTTTACTAATTTGTTCTTAGTAAATACCTTGAAAAAGATGTATTTTTAAAGTATTTTCTTACTTAAATAAATTTTATTTTATAAATGAGAATACAATTAAAAAAATATTATTAATATCTTCTTAATGATGTGAAACATTATTTATTTTAAAATAAAATAAAAAATTAAAATTCCACATTGAAATAGAAAAATAAAAAGATACCGGATCATAATTTTATCGAATAATAAATTGCCATGTCCCTGGCGTGGTTTGACATCCCACTGTCTTTCCACCAACCCCCTTAGAAGAGATAATAATAAAAATAAGAAACCGTGTAACCCACATTTAATTATAATGTCACATGTTCAACTTTTGTCGTTAAACCTACGATTACAAGTTGTATTTTTAATAGGAGTAATTTTTACTTTTTACAGTTTAATACTTTAGTACTCAATTGTTTATATATATTCCCAGACCTCCACATTCTGATATGATGATAACCATAACATTCTTATGCTTTCAGTACTCGTTTATCCACGTGAGTGCTAAAACATATTAAATTCTTCTTAAAGATCAAGGAATGATTTATTATAACGAATGCATTCGTTATAATATTATTATTTCATTATAATTATCTAATTTGACTGTGTATATCTGAGCTCGGAGCCTAAAGGGCAAAAAAAATTGTCAAAAATTCCAAAAGGGCACATCACTTTTTTTTCTAACCAAAAGGGCAAAATCGCTACTGACGCAGCGATTTTCCTCTGACAAAATGACAAAAAATCGCTGCCCTAGTAGCTATTTCGTCTAAAAACTTTTTTTATTAAATATCGCTGCTAGGGCAGCGATTTTGTAAAAAAAAAAAAGTTTTTTTTAATTAAAAATCGCTGCCACAGCAGCGATTTTGTAAAGAATTTTATTTTTTTTAATTAAAAATCGCTGCGATTTTGTAAATTATTTTTTTAAAAAATTAAAAATAGCTGCTTTTTTCTTTAAAAAAACTAAAACGGCATATCAAAAAAAAATTTAACCAAAAGGGCTTCTGACAAAACAAAAATAAAAATCGCTGTTATAGCAGCGATTTTGGATTTTGGTTAAGAATTTTAAAAAAAAAGTTCTTTTTTGAATTTAATATTCTTTTATTATTATTTATGATATATAATTCAATTTTTCTCATGGTTCAACAATTTTATTGAGTATACTATCGTCTTGTTTATCATTTTTATACTATTAATAATTAATAATAGGCATGAAAATAATAGCACTAGGCATGAAAAACGCTGCCCCTGCAGCGATGTGTAAGGAAAAAAAAAATTCTGACTTAAAATCGCTGCCACAACAATTTTTTTATTTTTTTTACAATGATAGTGATTTTTAATTAATTTTTTTTTTTTAACAAAATCGCTGCTGTGGTAGCGATTTTTAATAAAAATTTTTTTTTTAGATGAAATCGCTGCTAGGGCAGCGATTTTTCGTCATTTTGTCAGAGGAAAATCGCTGCGTCAGTAGCGATTTTTCCCTTTTGGTTAGAAAAAAAAGTGATGTGCCCTTTTGGATTTTTGACAATTTTTTTTGCCCTTTAGACTCCGGACTCGTATATATCTTGGGTCTCTCCTAACAAAGAACTAATATAGTTCTTAAGAACATACTTCTCCGTGCAAGTATAAGACCATATTTCTTTTTGTTAAGATTTAGACGTTTGTGTATGTATGTATATTTGTATATTAAGATGTACTGTTGTATCAAAAAATTGATTACTAAATAAGTAAAATGGTTTGTTCTCAACATTTGAATATTTGAATTATTTTTTTCAAAAAAATTAATAAATATAAAATTTAAATAAAATACCAAAATAATCAATACTATTATAAATTATTTTCTTAAAAAAATTATATGACAGTTAGAGGTGATGATGGCTTGCGATGTTGATTGTTGGTGTCGAATGATCGAGGATTATATTGAGTAATGGTGATGGAAAGAGATATCATGTGGTGATCATGATGACTGTCAATGGTGATAAATTGCAAGTGTGGAGCTGGTGGCGGCAATTGATAATGATTGTTGACGATATATAGTGGGTGTTTGTTATTGTGATTCTCGCTTGTGATTGGTGATTTGAGGCGATGATTGAAAATTATGGCTTGACAATTAACGGAAAACAATTATTGTTATTGTTTGTTATTGTCAATATTGACTGTGTTAATTGAATGCGGTGGTGGTGGACCTGTGGTGGTGGTTGTAGGTGATGGGGGTGGTAGTTGATAGTGATAGCCAATAGATAACATAAGGGCGGTGATTACTGTGAAAAGATATGATAAATTAAATCTTTAAATAAATATCTTAATTATATTAAGAGTACTTTATAAGATGATTAATTAAGAAGATCTATGATAAAATTAAATACTCTTAATATGATATTGGACCGGGTTTAAAGGCGTTTTCCGAAAGTGCTTTTATTTGATCAGCAGATTTTGCAACACACACATTAAAGATCATCTAATAAATTAAATTATTGGTCTCATCTTGGCCATTAGGTAGTCATTTTCCTAATCTAATTAGTCTTCATAATTATTGCAGTAATAAAATATATTCAGCGCATCTCGAGGTTTTTGCCTCTGCATTTTAGCCAAAAAACAATAAAATAAAGGCGAGCTCCCATTTGGTTAATCAAACATCATGCCTACTGTATTCAAAATATATTCTCAAATAATTGATAACTCTCGCTGCTAAAACATATTAATTCTTCTAATTCTTCTTTAAGATCGAGGAATGATTTATTACTACGGTCAATCCTTATTATAACCGACGTTTGTTATAATATTATTTCACTATAATAATATATTTTGACTTGTATATATTTTGGGTCTCTAAGGACTTAAAAGAATCTGCCATCTGATTGGAAATTTCGATAGGGAAAGAGACAGGGGAAGGGGAGTTGACTGTAATTGAGACAATTCGGATGGATGATATGGATTTTTTCGAGATAGTTAACCACTTTTTTCACCGTGAGAGGGCTGAAAAGGAAGCTCGACCTACAGAGAGAGGGAGGTCATTCAGAACCCGCTGGCTCCAGAACGGGGGCGGCTCCAGAGGTGCTACCGCAGGCGCCATCACCGACATAAATTGCCCACCCTGTTTTGATCCGTTTCCGCTTTCGTATAGGGAAATGGTCGATTGGGGTGTTGATTTGGCATCTTCAGCTACGGTGTTCACATCCTCCCCAAGGAGACTGAAATATTTGCTTGGTTGTTAAGAAACAAATCTTATTGATTACATTAATGTCCTAATTTGTAATAAATTCAAATCCTCAACACATATACTCAAAGTTTTGTATAATCATTGATAGCTAAATTACAACGACAATAATTAAACTATTGAATTATAATATAAATATTCAAATATAACAAGTAAGATGGAGATAAGAATAAAGATGAGAAACTTATATTCTATCAGAAGGAACATAATTTTTTTATCATAATATGCAGAACTCATTCTTTCAAATCCCCTCTCCTTTTTAGCTAGATGCTAATTGGGTTTGGACCTTTAATAAAAGCAAAATTACATAAATGAGCCATAAAACTCAAAATAATTATATGTTTATATCCCAATTCAAAGTAATTCAAGAAATATTTATTCTCTTAAAATAAAATTACAGCTCATATCCCCTTATTTATTAAGGCTGATAATTTTTGTTCACTGATATTAAATCAGTATCATATACTTTATTGGTATTATTAAGACTAATAATATCACTTAACTGATACTAAATATATATATATATATATATATATATTCACACACACATCATTGGTATCATTAATATTGTTTCTTGTTCATAAATTACTCATTAGTCAATGATACTATAAGAGTATATGAGGAAATTATTACTAAGAAGAAATAATTGGAAAGTAAGGCAACGACAAGTGAAGCAACTCAAGTGGTTAAGCATTTTAACCATTAATCCATAGATTAAGAGCTCTTTTCAATTGACTTAAAAAAAGTGCTAGCTTTTAAGTAAAAAATAAAGGGTCAAATTTAATGACTTTTAAGTCGAAATATAAAAGATCAAATTTAAATGACTTCTAAGTCAAAAATAAAAAGTAACGAGAGATCAACTTTTGATTTTTATCTTTTTAAAAGTTATTTTAAACTTTATTTTAAATTATTTTTAACTTTGTCAAATACTTTTCAAAACTAAAAATGACTTATAAGTAAATTTAACTAACTTTTAAGTCAACTCATCTATATATATAATAAAACTAGATATAAACAAGGTGATGTGGCTCATCTCTGTGGCCACCATTTATATTTATTTATTTATTCCTTTTTTTGATTTTTTCTCATCATTTTTTTTATTAACCAATTATACCTTTAATTTAATAATTAAATAAATCATCATATTTACTATATCTAATAATGTTTCATGAGTTAAAAAAAACATGTATCTATTTGCATTCTCTACTTAAAAATCATATCTCCTCAACTTCCTTCTACTTTATTTTTCATGATTATTCAATCTATAAATAACAATCCTCCATGGATTTGTTAGCTACTCATATTTATTTTCTCTTTTTTTTTTCAAAGTATCTTCTCTTTTTTTTTTTAAATTTCCTTCATTTTCTTGATCATTCATGTTGTTAATAATCAAAAGAGATGATATAAAATAGGTGACGTGACAATTTATGACCATCATTTTGATGAAAATCATAGATATATTCTTTAACATTTCTTTGATAGTCAAATACATGTTCATCAAGATGAAAAGAAAGTTTATAGGCAATATACAAGATTTACCGAAGAAAAAGGTCAGATTAATTTGGTACAAATCCATCAAGATATGAAGAATGAAGTTCAGTGATGGTGGCAAAAATTCATCAGAAAGAGATAATCAAATTAATTTGATTAAGTAGAACTTTAAATAATTTACAAATATATGTATAAATATATTTATTGTTGCTTATTTTAATATATTTAAATAGTTATTTCTTCAAATACAAGACGTATCATCCAAGAACAAGATGCTACATTTTTTCTAATTTTAAAAGTTTGAAAACTAAGGCAAATGCAAATTTTGAAGAAATGGCATAATCAAGTGTCCACATTGAAAGAGCATCACTCTTCATTATTTTTGTAACTTCAACGTTTGTCTTCCTTTAAAATATTTATTTATGATGAGGTCTATATTTTATATAAACCCATTAAACCTTTTAACTATCAATACTACATTCTCTTTCATCTTCTATATAACTGTAACTTCTTTCTTCATTAGCCAACCTCTTAGATAATACAAAAAAAAAAACTGTAGAGTTCATGACAAATTAATTAATAGTATGTGTAAGAGAAGCCCAAAGAACACCAATAAAAAAATATATAAAAAAAGAAATGATTTTCATTTCCCAAGGAAGATTTTGGTTATAAAATACTGTCCAATTTAAGTAAATAAGAATAACAATTTTTCTTAAATTAATTACTTAATTTTCTTTCCATAAATTTAGAATTTTTTTGTTATTTTTCGTTTCATAAACCTGAAAATCTTTATACTTAATATGTACATAAGAGGAAAATTTTCACTTGAATGTTTAAGAAAACATCAATCAAGACAATTCTAATGAAAAAAATTACATTTATAATTCATTAATTTAATATATATATATATATATATATATATATATATTTATAATTGTGCGAAGCGCGGATGTCCACTAGTTATTACTAAGAAGAAATAATTGGAAAGTAAGGCAACGACAAGTGAAGCAACTCAAGGGATTAAGAGTTTTAACCATTAATCCATAGATTAAGAGCTCTTTTTCAATTGACTTAAAAATGTGCTAGCTTTTAAGTAAAAAATAAAGGGTCAAATTTAATGACTTTTAAGTCGAAAAATAAAAGATCAAATACTTTTCAAAACTAAAAATGACTTATAAATAATTTTAACTAACTTTCAAGTAAACTCACACAAAAACTCTATGAATAAGAGGGAATACTTTACTATTGATTCATGAACGAAATTGTGTCATTTACGATGTGGACGTTTACAAAGTAGAACATGATGATCGGTTTCCATAATATCTACATTTAATCCCATAATATTAGTTTAATCCTGACGTTTAGCTATCCATTTGCATATATGTAACTATAGTCTACAAGTCTCTAATTAATCATTTCTCATAATCACTGCATTAACTAGACACAATCCGCACCACTTGCGGATTTTGTTTAGCATTTACCAAAAAAATAAGGGTCAAAAACATATTTAAACTATCTATTTTTTTTTATTTCATACCTAAACTATTGAGAGTGTGAATCTCATAACTGAACTATCACTTATTAGTTTTAGCAGGGGTTAGTGAGATCGACCCCGATCAGTGCAGTTAGATAGTTAGAGTTAGTAGTTTCTTCAACAATTCTAAAAAGAAGAGTTGCTCTTAGAGTTAGGGAGCGAGTGGAATAAACGAGTTCAATACGCTGGATAAGAAGCGTAGTATACGAAACGATTACTAGAGCGAAGGGGTGTAATAGGCAGAAAGGACTACTAGAGCTATATACTTTGAGAACGAGTGGAATACTTGAAACAAGAGAGGGTAGGTAGAGCACTTTCGCCCTTTAAGCTCCTCTCTTTTTTATTACTCTCATCATGGTGTGTATAATACATTCTCATTTTTAGTTAATAAAAAATATCACATCACACTCCATATGGACAAAACATTCCTATTTGATAAAAATTAAATAAATTATTAGTATTAGTTAGAGTTAAAGATTAAACTATTACTATTACTATTCCCAAAAAAAAATTATAAAATAAAATGTAAAATATTTTTCGTACCCCACTCCACCACTTCCTCTCGTGTACTCCTCCTACCCCAATTTTTTAGTTATTTTTTAAAATTCTTTTCTAATTTTTTTTTTTAAAAAAAAATCTTACCTCATCTCACCCTCCCCCACCCCCATCCCATCAAATAATAATTTAGATATTATATTAATTTTTATTTTAAAAAAATAATTCTAGCCCACCCCACATAACTCTACACTTCCATTTTTTTCTTGTTTAGTATTAGATATTTATTTTTTAGAAAAGTATTTTTTTTTACCTCCTGCAAGACTTTTTTAAAATAAAATTTTATTTCTATTATATTCGGTACGTAAATAGAAAAAAATATTTTCCTAAATATATATACAAAACTAACACAAAACGAAAAAAATGTAAAAAAATAAAAATAAATTAGGAGCGGAGGGTTAAATGGGGTAGGGTAGAATATTATTTTATTTTTAAAAAAAATAATATCAAATTTTAAATTTTATTTTTTAAAAAGAAATTAAGATAGTAATACTTTAGTCTTTAGTTTTTAAATAGTATTAATAGTTTATTAATTTTTGTCAAGATGAAATATTTTATTCATGAAACAAAGTTTTTACAAATAAAAGAGAGAGTGTATTATACATATCACTGATGTGTGTTTCTCAAACTCATAATACACTACAACAAAAACAACTTTTAGCGGCAATAAATAGATACGTTAATAAAGAGTATTAAAGTCTTTACTGGCATTAATTAAGTGTCATTAGATCCAATGTCGCTAAAGCCTTTAGGGACATATATAAAGAGTGCTAATTGCCGCTAAAAATACATATTTAGTGGCAATTGCTAATTAATTGCCGCTAAAAATTATTTTTGATGTAGTGGTAAGTGATTTTATGTATGAAACTCACACTCTTAATAGTTTAGATATAAAATGAAATAATTTAGGTGTGTTTTGACACTTTTATCACTTTACCAAAAGACAATAAATTAAGTCCCTAAAGCCGACTTCCCTCTATAGTTAATTTAAATCATCTGGTCTACTATTTTCAAAGTTTTCTCAAATGATTATTTCGTGCTCTTCACATGTGACTTACAATATTATTATTTGGAAGTTGAAGTTTGTCGAGCATATTTGCAAATACAAGATTTCAGTATTTTATATACTGGTAAAATCTTTGAAATACTTGTTCCATTAATTCTTTTAGTAAGCGTTTGGTCATGCGATACCATATCACGATATGGAATCGTGAGATAGAATCAACGTTTAGACATGCGATTTTACACTGATTTCATCTTCTTTAAAAACCATGATATGGGAATTCCATATCATGATTTGAGATATTTTTAATACAAAAATTGATGCACAAGTTTATATTTTGTTAAAACAACCCCACATTTATATCTACTAACCATTTATTTTATATGTAAATAAAATTTATAATGACATCATTACTTTTTAAAATTTATTATTCTCACCGACATAAAATTTATTATTCTCACCGACATAAAATTTATTATTCTCACCAACATATAGTCACTTTAACTCGCACCAACGGATATTGTTGAGTAATATTAAAGACTGATACACTACAATTTATGTTCAATTTTTTTATTGAATTAAAGTTTGATGAATTAAAGTTAGATGAAATAGTTACTTAAGTGGAGAACAAATAACTTTGTAATAATTTATTATGCGATTTTATAATTTTTTATTTGTTTGATAAGATTGAATAGACAATTGAGGCTAGTTTTACAACTTATGAAATTCTTATGTTTATGACAAATATACAACACAAAAATTTCATCTCGCATGTCCAAATAAAACTTCAATTTCATCTCATAATTCCATATTATGATATCATATCATGATTCCATATCATGATACAATATCGCATGGCCAAACGGGCAGTTAAGAAACTTAGAAAGCTTCTACATTTGTGGCAATTCATTAATTCCAAACATGTTTAAGATCAAATACAAGATTAGAGATATTTCTATATATACATATATATATTTATTAGTGTAAAATCATATAATTCAAAATTTTCTCTTTACTTTTTAAACTTAATTCTTGCTCAGTCCAATTTGAGAAAAATAAATTAAAACGAACAAAGGGTATAAGTTTTGAACTTAGGTTTTTTTTTTTGTTTCCCAAACCTGCTATTCAGAGCCTACATTGGAACATAGATTAAATTCGAATTGCGCATTGTAGAGCTCATTTTGGAGTGACGCTTCCTACAAGATTTTCTTCATACCAAGCTACTCTCTCCGATTCATTCCATATTAGTTGATCACTTTTTATTTTTCACGATACTAAAGAAATCATAAATAAAAAAATAATTTTATTAATTCACCCTTTATAAGCAAATCAACCAATGTAGTACATAGGGTCATGGACTTTGAAAATACGAGCTCCAGCGTTTTCTCCGATTAGATCAGTCTATTGGTCTCCAGTGTTGCCAATAATTCTATATCCAGCTTTTACGAACTCCCTTCTCTTGCTCGATTTATACTCTACTGCTAATTGAAAGAACTAAAAAGAGTTAGAATTGGAAATAGTCATTTTAGGGAATAATGGGGAAAAAATCTGGAAATTTGTTAAGTTATGTTAAGTTTGGGTTTTTGGTCAACTTCAAATGACCATAACTCCTAGCTCAGGATGAGTTAGGTGTGCTTCCAGATACCGTAGGAAAGATCTTGGATATTATCTTTCCAACACCATAAGTTTGCGCGATTCCGAGTTCTTATGAATGAGATATACCCATTGGAAGTTGGGTTGTTCGAATAAAAAAAGTGTAAACCGGATTTTGGAAGGGTATTTTAGTCTTTTCCTTACCCATTTATTTCAATTCGTTTTTAGGAGTTTATTTGGGGTCTAATCATAATTAGACCAGTTTAGAAAAGTTGAAGTTCACGCTAGGGCTTGGAGAAAAGAGAAAAAAGGAGAAAGGAGAAGAAAAGTCAAGATTCGTCAAGAACGTTCAAGAATCGCTTGTGAATTTCGTCAAGGAGTGATCCCTACGAGGTATGTGAGACTTTCATAGCATTGGGTTCGTTCACCCACGCGCCAATCATATTTAGTTCAGCGAAATTAGTCCTAAAAATGGTGGAAAGTTTGATGTTCTTGATATGTGTTCATGAATTTGTTTTCGTTCTTGAATTGGGCTGAATTATGGAGTTCTTAAGATTATCGCGTCGAATTTAGAGTTGTTTTGAGTTAGGTTCTTAGGTACATTTACTGGGTATCTCAATCTGAAGAGAATTTGGGAAAAAGAATCGAGTTTAGGCGAATTGAGGCTGGAAAACGAAGAAGGAAAAAGTCTGGCAAATCTGGCGCCCCAGTCTGCGTCGCGGACCTACCCCCCAGTTTTGCAGAATTTTTCTTCGCGTCGCGGAGTAGTCACGAACCGTTCTGCCTCAAAAACTATTTCGCGACCAAATATTTAAATATATCTCTACGTCGTGGACTAGTTCCCAAACAGTGATTTATTGATCTTTTCTCATGTTTATCTATCTAAAAACACTCATAAACATCATGAGATTCTTCCTATCAAAAATCACAATCCTTGAATCCATAATTCAATTCAAGGAAATTTAAAAGTAAAGTCAAGAGAAGTTGAGAGCCAAGTCAAGAGGTTAAGTCAAGAGAAGTTCATAAAGTATTTCAAAAGTCTTTCACAAACGTTTTAACTTTGTTTTAAGACTTAAGATTTGAGTTGAGTAAAGAGTAAGAGTAAAGTTTATTTCTCAAAGATTATACGGGAACTAAGTATTCCCAAGATTTAAAAATATTTTCACATTTAAGCAAGAAGGGAAACACCGATTTCCAAGAAGAGCTTTTGAGCTAAATTTTTGAGTAATTATCTCAAACCAAAGACAGAGTTTTGTTTTCAAAACATATGAGCTAAGTATATTTTGGGAGTAGTATTGAGCACCGATATGGGGACGCGAGTTCATAATAACTCAAGTCTCCATAAACCATGTAGCCATCATGGGTAGAAAATGATTATACTTTTTAGATGATTCCTTAGTGCTTTTTAGCATTGACTAATGGATCCACTTAGTTAAGGCGTTCTATATGACGGCAATGTATATGACAGTTCTGACAGAGCAAGACATTGTATCATCACTTAGGCTCATAGTGGTGGTTGTCGGTTAGAGAAGCTCCCACAATATTATATTACTTTATTAAATGAGTAAGTTGAGTTGTTATCACATTTCTTTAACAAACTGAGTTGCTTTCTATTGTTTTAAAAACTTTCCATTTATTACATGTGTTGTTGCTTTATATTGAGTTAAGTTATTCATGAGTTGAGTAAAGTCAAGGTAAGTATTTCTTTCAGATTCCTTTCAAGCTTATGTTATGTTTAGTATTCCCCTCGCATACTCGTACATTCAATGTACTGATGTCATTTAGCTTGCATCTTTTAATGATACAGACACATGTAACTAGGATCATCATCCAGCGCCTCGTTGATCCAGTTGAGCACTCAGAGTCTGTTGGTGAGCCTCCTTGCTATCCGAATGACTCCTCTTTATCATTTATTTTAGTATTTAGTTCATTAGGATGTCGTGGGTCTTGTCCCGACTTCCCTTTTTTATTTTAGAGGCTTCATAGACAGTCAAACAGTTAGTTATGAGTCATTTAACTTTGTATTTCAAATGTTTTGCTATGAGACCTGAATAGCCTTATTGGCTAGTTTGAAGATTTTCTTTAAAGACATTTTAAGCATTTCATAAGTTCCTTATTGAGGTATTTATGATGTTTAAGTCTTCCGTGGAGTAAATAAGTCAGACCAAGGGTTCTCTTGGGGCCATCAATAGTTCTCGAGTGTTAGTCCCGCCCAGAGTGTAGGCTTGGGGTGTGACATATACAGATTTATATTTAAATACATATAATACACATATACATATACGGCTGAAAATCACAACAACAAAACATATATACAAAATACAATTACATATACATATACAAATTTTTATGTATATGTATACCGAAATATACAAATACAAATTTTCATGTATATGTATACCGAAATATATAGAATAATAGCCATAACAAACATAAAGTTTGCTATGTAGTGCAATTGTGCAAACTATAGATATATCATACAAATATGAGTTTTATGTTTGTTAAACCTAAAATTTACTCTATTATCATTATATTTGGCCCAATAAATGTAAAGCCCATAACTAATATTTGATGAAGAATAGTTTCATCTGGCAAATTGAGTACTAGATAAACGTACCAAATTAAGTCACAGCTTCTATAAATTAATTATTCCTCGCCCATTAGGGTTATACCATATTCTTCACATAACTTTCGTTGTTGACGGCTATGGTAAAGTAATGTCAGAACCAGAAGAACTAACGTTTCCGATCTTGTCTTCGATAAAATCTCATGCTTTAGGTATGTTTTTTGTAATGTTTCTATGTAAGATTATTGTATTCAAAATTCTGACATACATAAAGTTAAGTATAAATGATTTCAATTTATGAACAATTAAATAACATAGATCAAATGAAGATAGTATCAACAAGTAAGTTGTGACTGACTGAGAAAACTCATGAACAATCGGATAATCAAGGCGAAATTAGTCAATTCAATAAGCATAATAAATAATTTAACAACATAGCTACAATGACGATGATAATAAAAATAAGCAAAATTTATCCATTGAAAATAAAGTCAAAGCTATATTTGCAAAACTTTCTAAAATCGGAATAATAGGCTCTCCGTTCTAATGTATGTGATACCATTTGACTAGTCATAGCATTTAAGAAATAAGAGAAACTTAAGTTTTCCAAATTGCTTTTGTTAAAATAACTTTAGTACTTAGATTTTGTTGATTTTTTTCTTAAGTAGGTCCCATTAGTAAGGATAAAATAAAAAAATGAACAAACTAAAAAAAGGGTCATATAAATTAGAACAAACAAGTATATATATAAATAAGAGGAATCGACACAGATAGATAATTGCTACATATAATAATGAACAGTTCCACTAACTGACCTTCCCTTATTTCACCTTTTTCCTCCTAAATATTTACAAATTACAATAATTTATTTGTCTAACTTTGATTTAGTACAAAATTTATGAAAATTATTACTTATCTTTGCATCTTCTGGTTTTATATGGAAAATGTGTAGAATGCATCAAAGAGTTTTTTCGTCTTGTGTTTTATCATGTGACAAGAAAAACTAAACTTAAAGAGTTGTCAAAAAAGAAAAGAAATATTTTTTTTAAAAATAAATTAAAAAGAAAAATAAGACAAATAAATTAAAACAAGAAAATATAATTTAAAAAAAATACATTTTTTAAATCAAATTAAAACATCTAATCTCCCTCCCTATTCATGAACTCGAATTATATAGAGTTAGAGCCAAATTGTGATGGAAATATAAGGCACGTAGTAACAATATAGTAATTTCGAGCATATATGAAAATCAACTAAATGCATAAATGCCAAGAATTCTATGGTCTAATGCAACTTGCATTCCACCTGACATAAGACAATTTATTTTTTGTATATATTCGTGGTTCCAAGAAAAGACAACTACCGACGAACCGGGACCAGGTTGGTTCTATTTCATTGCCTCATTGGCATATTACAGTACACATGTCTGTTTTTATTTAGGTTTCCATCTATGTTTCAAACCCGTTTTAAAGTTTGAGTAATCCTAATTTGCGTTGAAAAAAATTGAAAATACACATAAAAATAAGGAAAATCAACATATAATAAAATTTTGATCTAGATAAATTGTTTGATTTTTTGTGAGAGGGTATCAAATGACATCTCTTAGATAGAGCTAGTAAGAGTTTTGGAAATTCGTTCGAACCCAATTCCATGTGTAAATTACGTTGTTCATATATAATTCAAATTATTTTTAGGTATATATACTAGTGTTGAGCCCCTTCAACTTTTTAATTTGTTTACTTTTTAACAAAAAACCCGACTCGACTCTATCAATGCTCCTTCACATAAAATAACTTTATCAATACATATTCCAACATAAAACGTATTATTATAAATAGAGGAGTACTTGTCACTCCACCAAATGTTTGAGTTGTTGACTGTTGTGGTAGGCTACACATGTTTCTTCTACTAATACTAAAACAGCAAAACAGAGAATAGAATAATAATAATTAAAGGTTGTCCATTTGCAGTTGCGTGTGTTGAGTCAGACAAACACAAAATGGACGGTAACCGAACAAATCCACATCAAAATTACGTTTTCTCAGTTGATTCTTTCTCAATTCAAGTTTGATTCTCCAAACTTAGATGCCCAAAAACTTGTACAGTACTAATTTGAAAATTCCCTCTCCTTTTAGAAAGGTCGAAAATTCAACTCTTTAACAAAGGGATCTTGCTTACTCTCTTTTGTGATTTGGGGTTTTTAAATGGCTGATGAGGAAGAGGGAAACCTGTGAAATTTCTAAGATGATTGAATTTTGCATTTATTGTTAGCAGAGGAATGGTGAGAGAGAAGAGGGATATAAGACCTGTAATCTTGAAATTTGGTGTTGCTTTAGCTATATCACTTGGTGGAATTATCTTTACTTTTTTCAGAACTAAAAGAATCAAACACTCTAATTCCTCTTCTTCATCCAATTCAGGTTAACCCCTCAACTTCATAACCCCAAAAAATCACACCTTTTTGTTGCTATGTTTCCTCTTCCACTTTTTTTTTTTTTTTTTAGGTTGGACTTATTTCCCTCTTTTTTTCTTTGGTTTGATTTTAAAACAGGTGAGCTTCAAAATGATGATCAGACAAACCCTGCCTCGGGGAATTCAGTTTCAGAGTTTCCAT
Organism: Solanum piurae; assembly: GCA_029582685.1. Classification (NCBI taxonomy): domain Eukaryota; kingdom Viridiplantae; phylum Streptophyta; class Magnoliopsida; order Solanales; family Solanaceae; genus Solanum; species Solanum piurae. The sequence continues at coordinate 75,473 of JAJOOO010003258.1, forward strand.
GGAAATATGTAAGTTCATTAGATAAGACCTATGGTTATTATTTTGATGTTTTTGGTTCTTACTTCTTACCTATTTTTTAGGTTTTAAGCTAAAATGTTGTTGGAATTGAAAGAACAACCCTCTGATTATATATATTTATTTAGTTGGTAATAGGTTGCTTTGATAGGACTTAAATTAGAGACTGTGGAAATGATTAATTAAAGTTGGTTGAGCTTTCTATATATTTCAGAAACAGCCTCTTCACCTCGGAGGTAGGGGTAAGGTTTGTGTACACTCTATTCGCCCCAGAGCACACTTTGTGAGATGACATTGGGTATGTTGTTGTTGTTGGTTGTGGTGGTAGAGCTTCTTATAAGTTAGTTTCAAGCATGTTCACAATTTTCAACCATTATGATTTTTGTCTTAGTTGTGATGGGTCATTGCAGTATAACTCCTGCTATCTAGTTTCATCTGATTTTCACTTTTTTTTTATCTACGGTGGAAGAAAACATGTAGTTCTGTAACTTTGAATTGTTTAATTGCTCACAAGGATGATTTATTTTCTTGTTTTTGCTCTAATTATGCTTTGGATGTGCTTAACATAGTTTTCTTTTGCAAAACTCAGAAAAATAACCACATAGTTGTAAATTGAAGTTGTCTTGAGTGCTTCCTATTAACAGATTGTTGATCGGTTGTCCTGCTTGTGAGCTAATTACTTCTTTTCTATTGCAGGAGGATGTCTCCATACCAAAAATCATTATTGGGAGTTCTATAAGTAGTCCATCTACAAATTGTAGGTCTGGTGGGGACAGAGATGGGCTTCTTCTGCCGGAGATCAATGAACTTGTAAAGGAATTCGGTTCGCCTCCAAAGGCTAGTTTTTCACCATGTAAGGATGCTGAAACGCCACTGCAATGTGCAGATTCACCCAAGGAATACAAAATTGTCGGAAGGGATGACCATGAGCAAGAGATTAAGAACCTGAAGAGTATTGTTAAAACTCGTATAGAAAGGGAGAGGACTCTTGAGATCCAACTGCTCGAGTATTATGGCTGCAAGGAGCAAGAAAAGGCCATCATGGAGCTTCAAAATCGTGTAAAGATACACAATTTGGAGACCAAGCATTTGGGTCTAAAGATCGAGTCTTTGAAAGCAGAGAATATGAAATTAGAGGCTCAAGTGGCTGATTCTGCAAAGGTTGTCCCAGACCTTGAAGCTGCGAATTTGAAAATAAAGCAGCTGAAAATGAAGCTCAGGTTGGAAGCTGATCATAATAAGGAACAGATTTTATCCCTTAAAGAAGGAGTTTCGAAGCTGCAGAACGAGGAGAAGAATCCTGTTCAAGCTGAATCAGATGTTCAGTTGGAGCTCCAAAAGCTGAAGGACTTGGAGATCGAGGCTGATGAGTTGAGGAAATCTAACCAAAGCTTAAGAGCAGAAAACTCGACAGTAGCTGATAAACTGGAATATCTGCAGCTCTTTGCCATTTCTGCTCTGGAAGATAATGTATTAGTAAGTCTTTTATTCATCAACATTGTTTATTTCATGTGTTTTTGTTGACCTTTGTTCTGACACAGGCAGAAGCACTGAAAGAAGAAAGTCTACAGCTGAGAAAGCAAAATGAAGAATTAGTAAAAGAAGTTGATCACATTCAAGAAGGTCGCTACAGTGATGTTGGCGAAGTAGCCTATCTTAGATGGATAAATGCTTGCCTGCGGTATGAGCTGAGGAACTATCAGCCTGCCCTAGGCGAAACCACTGCAAGGGATCTCAGTAAAACGTTAAGCCCCAACTCTAGGAATAAAGCCAAGCAACTAGTTGTTGAATATGCAGCTAAAGAAGACCAAGGGGACAGGGGAATCCATGCTTTGGATCTTGATTCTGACCTGTTATCCTCCCAAGAACCACATCTTATGAATTCGGGTGAGTTTGATAGTACTTCTATTGCTAATTCTTCATCCCATAAGACTGACACTTCAAACAAAAGCAAAATCTTTCGTAAGCTTATGAGACTAATACGGGGAAAGGACCATCATCATAATCATTCAGAAATGGTTCACAACACTGAAGAGAATGCAGCAAGATGCTCTTATTGTTCTTCTGGGTACTGTTCAGATATGTCTGTCGTAGATACCGGAGCTATTAGGCCCCAGAGCAGATCAAGAACACCATCTCCAGGTTCATCCAAACAATTTATAGATTTCCATTCATTTGATCAAAGCGCTACAACCAATAAAGGAGAAAGCAGAAACTATCCGACACGTACAAGGAGATACAGTGATGTGGGCTCATTAGATTATATGTCAAAACTTCTCGCTGAATCACCTCAAGAAAAAGGAAATAACCATGACCAAGAAAATGTTCATAAATCTGAGTTGGCGAAATATGCAGAAGTTTTGAAAGGATCTCGCTCTAAAGAACCAGTTCGCAAGAGATCAGCATCAGTTAGTTTCTTCTAACTTTCTATAGATATACAAGACTATACCAGTTTTTGTTGCCCCTCTACATCATTAGAGGTAGCCTAGGTTCTATAGTTGTTTGATCCTTCATGATGGGAATCAACTCATAGCAACATGTTATACAGTTATTTACTCTATGTAGTCCTACAAATATTAAAACTAGTGCAGCTTCTTCTCATGGAAGTTATAGTGAGAAATTTTTTATTAGCAAAAGGAAACAGAAGAAAAGAGTATACATGTGTGTAACATTAGATATCAATGTTGGATTTTCTATGTAGCTTCTTTTTTTTTATATGATTTTCTTTGTAGCTTTAGTTGCTGTTTTTTCAGGGATGTGTTCGGTACGGAGGAAAACAAATTCCCATGTTCGGTTGGTCAAAATTAAAAAAAAATAAAATTCCTTGGAAAACAAGTTCATTAAAAATGAGGAAAATGATTTTCATAGTAGTAGGGAAAACAAGTTTCACAGGGGCATTCTACATCGATTATGTCCTTCCTATTTTCGAACACACCTCATCTTCAGTCTCACCTCAGTAACTTCATTCCCACCACTCCACACCCCTACTCCCACTCCACCTCTCGTAGTATTTTTCAAAATTATATATAAATGCTTTTATGATAATGTTTTTCAAGCAAATATTTTCCTTCCCTACGAACACATTGACCTCTTGACATGAATGCTTCTTCATTGTCAAAGTAGATAGTACTATTTTAATGAACGTTTGATACTCTTAATTATGACTTCATGGCAAAATTGATTCTTTTTTCATGTGGATGATAAGGAGCCAACCCCCGTAACATTTTCTGATTCAAATGCGTTGCTAAGTCAATTTCAGTTTGCAGGAATCATTAATGCAACTTGGTGCTAAGTAACTTCTTACCTATGGTCTATGGCTGTCCTTGTAATATTTTCTGTATGTGTCAATTCTCACTAACGCGGATTTAAGGATTCATACAGCCGACTCAACTTATTTGTATTCTTGTGATAAAATTTAACAAATATTAATGAGGAGTAACCCGTGCTTAACTTTTAAAGATTCTTAAGACATGTTTACAAGGAAGCAACAATCATCATCTTAATTAGAAAATTATTGCTTCTCATACTCAACTTGTCTAGTCTACATTATACCGAAAGAGAAAAAATAAAATATCTTTTCCAGATCAGCCTCTTCGAATGTCCAAATACCAAATTTATTATTTGGGCACATTTGTTTATTCAATGTGATGTACCATGAATATCCCTTACTTATCAAATAAGCTAAGAGAATATGAAAAATATGAAGGAAAAAATATTTTATTGAGTGCCTATGTTCTAAAACTAAACTAACGCATTGTAATTTTTTTATTCTGCATACGCAACGTTGATTTTGATTTAACTTGAGGAAGTTTAATTAAATAGGATGGATATAAGGAATAGCTTATATTCTTATTTTAGTCGAAAGACTCTATTAGTAAGTTAAATCAAAGATGACATATGACTCAATGGTTTTAATTCAACTTCAAGAAATTTACTCAAATAAATAGGATGATACAGAACAGTTCATTTCATACCATTATCTTATCTTAGTCAAATGACTTTGTATGTCCTTTTTTGTCACGCTAGCTGCCACGTTTAAAGCCTGAGTTTGGATATGCGATTCCATATTATAATTTGAAATTATGATTTTAAGTTAAAATTTGGATATGTGATATAAAATTATAATTTCATATTTCAAATTCTCTATAAAAGCAATTTGATATTCAAATCATGATTCCAAAAAAAAAAAAAAAACTTTAAAATTTGACCTATAAATTCATATTTTGTAAAAAAAAAGAGCATCATTTTTAACATTTGCAAAAAAATGACCATTCATATTCGATGTAAAGAGATGTTATCATGTGAAATAGTTATATTAAACTAGTTACTAATATTGTTGACTAGTAGATCTTTATAAAATTATGTGTGTTTGGAAGTTTGTAATTACAAACATTTATTCATAAAAAGAACATTAAAACATGTGATTTATCAATGCAGTGTCTTATTCTGATATCTTTTTTATGACTTTTGTTTTGCTCATTTGATAAAATTGTAAAAAAAAATGAGATTTTTTTTTTATAACTTTCACAACTTGTAGTTGTGGGTTTTTTCATTTTTATGAGAAACACAAAAGTATCATGATTTCGTATTCTATTTCCAAACAAAATTTTAATTTCATACCATAGTTTCATATTGCATATCCGGTCTAAATTTTTGTGTCCTCTTTTTCTCTTTATTAGTAAGTAATTATTTTTCCTTGCGTTAGCTTGTTTCTTTTCCACCTTTTTGCCAAATAAATCAGAAAAACATGTCAAGGAGACCATTTCGTCCTTTTCTTAAACTCTGTTTTTTTTTTTTTTTGCACTGAACAAATTTAAAAAGGATTACAATCTTTAAAAACAACACCACTTAGATATGTCAGGAGAGGAAACTCCATATTCTTGAATGTATTTCTCCAGATTATTTGCTATAAAATCGGCATATTGATTTGTTTCTCTTCAAAAGTGTTTAATAGTGACCTCGTTGACATCCGATTAATATTTGCAAGTTTTCATTTTAAACACTTGATTAAGAAATTTGAAAAGATCGCTTTCTTCATTTCAATTTGAAAGTTATCATAAAAACGTAAATAATCGTATCATATGGTAAATTAAATTTGACCATCACAAGTACTCCACACATAGATAAAACTTCAGGCTTTCCTTGTAATTTATCAACTTGAATTACAAAACGTTACAAACACATTGTTCCCCACAATTTACACATAATAATACTCCTATAATCAACCTAAAGAAACCAATAAGTTCCTTCTTTATTGAATAACATGTACGTATAATTAATCAAAGTCACACCAATTGCTGATCAAACTTGTTCAATTCTGACATGTAGAGAAGAGAAACCTCAACAACCACAGCGGGTACAACAAGTACCTGGGGGTGTTGGTTCACAACACCCCACACAATGAAGACATGCAACACCTGGTGGAAACTTGCTTGACGCGAGTTCTGCATACATAAAAAAAAACATATGTGAACTAACTTCAGAGATGAATCTAAAATTTAAACGTATGTATTTAATATTAATTCATATTATGTCACATAAATTATGATACCTCGAGATGCATCGCATGACCATAGTAGCAAGGGAGCTAAGAAAATAGCATAGATCATAAGTGTAATCACTATGGATCTTATGGAGTTGTTAGAGAGTAGTGCTGCCATATTACAAACCTTAATTTCTATACCAATTAAGTAGTAATAATTTTGAAAGCTTTAATTTTAGAACTTGTGTTTCAAGCTCAATGCTTTTGGAAGTATTTATATGAATTTTGACCGTGTGTACACAAATACTACAAAGCAAGCAAGTCAATTGACTTTGAAGGATAAAAAAAAAGGGTAGAAACAAAGGAAAATTCTCAAGTAATTTAATAATGAAGAAAATATTTTGTCAAGTCATCTAATCAACTAGACCAAGGAAACTACCTAGTTCCAGCAGATGCGGACCTAAACTTTAATTTTAATTGATTAAAAAATTTAAGATTCTCGATATTAAATTCATTGAGGTGTTAATATTTCGGGTTCATGTCTATTGTTATTGGTCTTTTAGTTGATTTTTGCATATATATATATATATATTCTACGTTAAAAGTTATGAATTCAAATTAACTGCATAAAAAAAATTAAGTCCATCACTGAGTCCAAGGTCTATTTAAGCACGAAAAAATTAAACCTATAACAATTCTATAAAATACTAATTCAACAATGGGGAACTTCCGTGCAATTTATTTTGGTCAATTTATTGACTACGACCAATAATATTTTCTAACTGCTGTGTCTTACACGTCAGGCAGTTTACTTGTGTTTATTTTTGGTACTTCTAATCCAAAAAAATATTCCTAATATATTTTTATTAATTTGATTGACTCGATTGATAATCAAATACATTTAACTTTTAAGTTGTTAAATAAACCACGGGAACGTAGTTTTCGTGGTCTAATTGATAAGATGATATGACTTCATCGTTTATTTAATTATTTAACAAATTCCATTTGTTATTTGCTACCCTTTTCTTTGTTCTCCTTCCAAATCAATGTCTTTTTTCCCTTTTTCGATTATTAGGCTTTAGTTTGGATTGATTTATAAGTTGAGACTGTTTGACAAAGTTTAAAATAACTTGAAATAAGTTTAAATGACCTTAAAAAAGTTAAAACTTAATTATATTTTAACTTGAAAGTTTAAAAAGTTTGATATTTTAAAACTATTTTTTTAAAGCTAAGCCAAACGAACTCTTGTTCTAGTTGGTTGTTACCTATGGCATACATCATATTATTAGTCTAAATACTAGTGTTGTTTTAATTGTTTGCTTAAATATTGTTGTATGGAATTGTTTAAATTTATTGTTATATAATAATAAAAAACCATTTTAAATATGACGTATTTTCTTCGTATTCCCATTAAACTATTAGTAGTTTTAATTACATCTTAACTTGCTAATTTGAAAGTCTATACACACATATCGCCGCACATCTCATCCTAAGAGTGAGATAGTGAGCCATTACTCATCTTTTTCATATTATTTAGTAATTCTACCTTATTTGATGTCCTATTTTATTTTTTTTAATAATAATTCTGCTCCGTAGGCCGCATACTATTTTTTTTCTCTGTAATATTGTAACTTGTAAGTTTATAATTCATATTGTTCGTGTGTGACATTATATATGCAATAATAGAAAATTAGACAATTTATTATATATATATTCAAGTTATATTTATCAAGACGATACAAGCTAACACATTACATAATTACCATCCAAACAAGCCGCAAGTGATTAAGAATACGTTTTACCATCCAAAATCCGTTTTCGAATGACAAGGAATGTGTATCATTTACTTATATCTCCAATAATATGTGTGTATGACTAATAATTCACCACCTTACATCACGGAAGAATTTACTTTCTATTTGGATGGACTAAACGATCCATATTTATAATTAATGCCGCTAAATAAAATATATCAATAATTATATTATTACTGCTAATTAATTACCGTTAACTCATTTATTTGTTGTAATGATGAACATGGATGTTAACCTAAAAGTGATGATCATGAGATGACCACGTAAACGAAAGACACATATTGACTTAATTACTTCTCCACAGACTCCGAAAGTAACATTCACAGGGTTGTTATTATTCTCACGGCTATCGTGGGAGTTTCCGAACTGTTTGCTTACTACTTTCTTGGAAGAAGAGTAGCAGACTCGTGAAATTCGAAACTCTATAACTAGAGGTGGCGTGGGTTGAGTTAAATTTGAGTGGGTCAAAATAGATCAAGACAATAAACGGGATAAGATCCAAGTCAATCTAAATTTATTTAGGTCAAAAAGGGTTAGGTAACCGGCCATAATCTAACCCGCTAATTTTTATTAAGTTTTAATAGCTTTATTTGTTATTTAATAAGTTTTTAGTACCTAATAAAAAAAATTCTTTATTATAAGTTTATAACTATATATAATATATAAAATAAAACAAAAGTTTTTAAAAAACTTTTGACAAGATTTCTCAAAAATCAATTTGAATTATGTATCAAACTAATTTGGGTTAAAATGAGTTGAGCTAACAAATGAGTGGGTCAATAATCAACCCAAACCTAAATGATTAGGTCGGATTGGGCTGGTTAGGTTTGATCTCCAACCCTATCTATAAGATGAACCGTAATGATTCTTTAATGGAAAAATTACTTAACTACACACCATTTATTATTATATTTTCTTATTTTCCCTATCATTTCAAAAAAATCTAAAATTCCTTATTTTCCTCCCATCATCTCCTTTTCTGGATACATTAATTTAAAGTCTCATACCCATATTTTTCTTCCTTTTTTCACGCCACAAATCTCTCCATAATTACATCAATTAATCTATTTTTGAATTTTAAATCTATTCTATTTCCAATTAATGATTTCAAATTATTCAAGAGGTAGATTTATTTCCATCACTTCAATTTCTGATTTCTTTTATTAATATTTTTTAATTTTTTCATCTTAAAAAATAAAAATAAAATTACCTCCGCCCCTGCCCCCATTGAAATCTTATTGAACCTTTGCAATTTTAGTTAATCATATCGTCGTTGAAAATTTTTATTGAATTTTTTTTATTTTCTTTTAAAATGTATCTATTGCTGAAAAACGTCCAAAAAAAAAAGAAGAAAAAAGTTGGATCTGTCATTGCACTGCCATCACTATTAAAGATACATATTTTTAATGTATCTCATTTATTTTGAGTCTTAAATTAGTCTTTGTTAGTGTTATCATTGATCCGATACATCATTACTACAATAACCTTTGTTTTATGCAATGTATCATGTTCATATTTAAGGTATTGATACATAACTCTAATGTTGTTGAATCTTCGATTAGTGTTTGTCATGTTCAATATAAATGTACTTGATACATAACACAAAGTTTATGTATCATGCACGCACACACACACAAAAAGAAGCTAATTTGGAACAATTACATGTATAATGTATTTTTTAATTTTAAATTATAGTATTTCCCAAACAAAATAAGATACATAAATAATAATGTGTCATGTACTAACTTTTTAGTTATGAAACATAAATTCGAACTTATACTTAATGTATCTGATACATAACAATTACCAAACAATAATGTATCGATCTCAAACCTAAAATCTTATGGGCAACACTTTCTTATTTAATGTATCTAGTAGAAATACAACACTTATTAATTTAAATTGAAAGGATCTTCAGGATGTATCTTCTTAAATTTTTTGATAATTTTGAATCAAAATTGAAAGAATCTTCAATGAACTAGGAGAATAATTTTGAAACTCAAAATTTTCAATAATTTTGGATCAAAATTGAAAGGATCTTCAATGAACTAGGAGAAGAATTTTGATTCTCAAATTTTTCGACAATCTTGAATCAAAATTGAAAGGATATTCGATGAACTTGAAGATTCACAAAAAAAATCATTTGTCCAACAACGATTCCATCACTTTTGTATCCTTCATAACTCACCTCGCTTATCCAAAATTTTGACAAAAGTTTTTATGAAATAAATAGTGCAATTTATGGGATCTTAATTTGATTTTCATTTTTTTCCCCTTAATTAGTGCAACAGATGGATACTATAAAATCTTAATTTGATTTTTCAGCTTTTTTTCTTCCTTAATAAGTGCAACAGATTGATACATAATGTATCAACAATAATGTATACGAATCTTAATTATGTATTCGAAATATCTAAAAAATATGGGATTTGTGTAATTAGAAAAATAATAGGAATAGAAGGTAATTTAGATTTTAAACTATGAGATTTATGTAAGATATTTTTTAAATTATAGAACCGAAAAGTGACCATTGGGAGTTGTTTCAAGTAGAGAACCTATGATGATTTGCAAAAATGACCCTTTTTAGGTTACCATTTAGATTTTGTCCTTATTTTTAAAAGGTGTGTGAAATATGAATAATGCTCTACTGTAAAATATTAAATTGGCATCTAATATCTATAAAATTTTAATTTATGGATTAATGATTTTACATAGGATTTTCAATTTTCTCAAAATAAAATTATAAACAGTAGTCTAAAAGGTTCATAGGTAAAACAACAAATACTAAGAATAACAATTTTACCAGATTGTCTTTTTTTTTTAAAAGGTGGGAGGGGTGGGGGGGCAGATTTTTCTGTACCCATGGTTGAATGGCTCAGCCCACTATAAGGAGTGGACTCTGTTCATTTATTTGGCTGCGGCCCGTTGTCAAGGAATGATGAATTGGACTAATCAAACTGTAGTGCTTTTTTATTATAATTTTTTTAAAAATAATCAATTTTGAACTTGTCATTTTAATCTTAATTAGATATTTGTCATTTTATAAATATTTATGATTTTTTTAGAACACTAAACTCAACAACCTTTCTTTATTAAGTATTAAACTTCATACCTGGTCAAAATGCATCAATTAGAATGAAATGGACTTCGAGACGAGGGAAATTTTATTAAAACTAATCACGTTTTTAAGCCCGTATGTATTGTTTTAAGCCGTTGATCAAATCAAAACCATACAAAATTTCAATGGTATTATAAAATATCAAGTCAAGGCAAAAAGAAGAGAAAAATGACTTTATAGAGGATACAATTGTCTAATTATTGGCAAAAACTTCTGGAAAAAAATCACTCAAAATTTAGTATTAAATTTGTCCGATTCAACATGCCAAATTTAAGAGAGAATTGATTTTTTAGGTCACTTATAATGGGAGAGTTTGGCTAACTTATCACTACCATGTGATGCCTATTAGTATGACTTGTGAGGTGACTTTCCGACAAAAGCAATTGAAGTTCATGCTTTTAGTGGTGTATGCATTTAATACTAAGGAAGAAAGAAAGGATCTATGGAACTACCTAGAGAATTTATCTCAAGGGTATCAAATGCCTTGGATGATTCTAGGGTCCTTAAGGATGTGAGGGAATCCAGTGCTTTGGTCGGAAGTGATTGATTTCCAAAATTGTGTGAATGACAAGAGTAGTGGCCCAAGAATCTTTTCAAAGATAGATTGGGTATTCATTAATGGAGAATATTGGTTGGATTCAATGCCCACATGTATGGCGAGGAAGGAATCAGTGATCATTGCCCTGCCAAAGTATCACTAATAGAAGAATGATCATTTCAATTTTGTAATGGATGGGCTACTCATCCCCAGTTCCTGGGAATTGTCACAAATGGATGGAAAGTTGCAAAATGTTGAATTTTGTTAAGAAATTGAAAATGTTGAAGAAAGCGCTCAGGAATCTAAATACTTGCCACTTTAGGAACATCATTGATGAGGCAAATGAAAATAGGGTGTCACTTAAGGAGGCTCAAGAAAAATTGTAGTCAGATCCCACAAGAGCAGACTTCCAGGAGGATGAAAGGCTGAAATATCATAAACTTCAACGTTCATCTTATTTAGCCGAGTTATTCCTGCAGCAAAGAAGTAAAGTAAATTGGTTAAAACTGGGAGATGACAACACCAGTTACTTCTATTCAGTGATTAAGTACAGGGGACTAAAACAGGCAACAACTCAGTTGAAGGATTAGAAGGGTGTGTGGAAATCTGATCCAGATGACATTGCAAAAATCTTTGTATCCTACTATGAGAATTTACTTGGGAGGAAGAGTGATTCAAGAGTGAAGACTTTTCAGAATTTCATCAGTAATGGGCCAATACTAACTACTGAACATAAGGAGAGATTAATGTTGCATTATACGATGAAAGATGTCAAGAATGCCATATTTCAGATTGATAGTACAAAGAGTCCTGGACCAGATGGGTACGGGAGTGGATTTTTTAAAGCAGCATGGGCCATCATAGGGGGTGAAATCTCGGATGCTATGCTAGAATTCTTTCATAATGGCAAATTATTGAAGTAGATCAATTCGACTAATATTGCACTGATTCCCAAAGTTAGTGCACCAGAATATGCAAATCAATTTAGACCCATCTCTTGTTGTAATGTGATCTATAAGAGCATATCAAAGATGATATGTAGCACGTTGAAGGATGCAATTAACTACCTGGTGGCGGATAACCAATCGGCTTTTATGCAGGGTAGATCCATGGTGCATAATGTATTGATTTGCCACGACCTTTTGAGACACTATAAGAGAAAGACATGACCTCAAAAAAGCCTGTGACATGGTTAGCTGAGAGTTTTTTGAGGAGGCTCCAAAGGGTTATGGGTTTCCAAGGGAGTTCACTCAGATAATCATGACTTGTGTTACATTTCTTATGTTCACAGTGAAGGTGAATGAAGAAGGATTCGGCTATTTTAGAGGACAAAGGGGGTTGAGACAAGGGAATCCCATGTCACCCTTGTTGTTTGTTCTTGTCATGGAGTACCTTTCAAGGATCCTAAAAAGTGTAAGGTCGTTGCCAGACTTTAAGTTTCATCCCACGTGTAAGCAAGTCAAGTTGACACATTTGATATTTGCTGATGATCTTATGGTGTTTTGTAAAAAAAAAAGAAGTAAAATCAGTGAACAGAATGTTTGAAGCACTGGCGCACTTTAGGCAGGTCACAGGAACATGGAGAAGTCCTGCATTTTTATAGCAGGGGTAACTGAGGAGACTAAAGAAGCACTACTCAATAAAACTGGATTTACACTTGGCTCTTTTCCAATCAGATACCTGGGATTACCTTTATTCTCCAAGAAGTGGTCAAAGATAGAATGTCATCAACTGATTTCCAAAATAACCCAGCGGATAACTGTCACTTATTCGAAGAAGCTATCATACACACGAAGGTTACAAGTGATAACATCAGTCCTATTCTCGATACATAATTTTTGGAGATCTGTCTTTATACTACCCCAAAGTGTTGTCAAAGAGGTGGGTAAAATTTGCAGGAACTACTTGTGGGGAAGTACTAAAGATAAAAGACGAATATCCTTGGTCTCGTGGGAGAAGATCTACATACCTAAGAAGTACGGTGGGCTCAACATTAAAGGCTGCCATGACTGGAATGTTGCTTCGGTGGGAAAGTTGTTATGAAAATTAATCGAGCATAAAGAATTTCTGTGGGTCAAGTGGGTACATGGCGTCTATATGAAATCAGATAATAATATTTGGTCTCATATTGCCCCTCCAGACAGTAGTTGGTTATGGAAGAAACTAAATGGATTGAAGAATAAAATGAAGCATTGGTATACCCAAGATAGATACAACCTAACGGGGGGGGGGGAAGATACTCCATCACCAGAAGTTACATTGCCATTATTGAGGCACAAGTTTATATTGTGGTTAGCTACACTGGGAAGACTCCTTACGAAGAAAAGGTTAATGAAGATGCACATTAAGGTGGAAAATGGATAGTGTTGTCATAAGGGTGAGACAGCAATCCATTTATTTGGTCGATGTGTATGGACGCAGAAAGTAAAGGAAGCAATCATGCAGTGGACTCACATACAACAAGCAACTGGAATTGATCAAGTACTACTGGAAATCATTGGAGTAAAGCATAGAAAGAAATAATTGCTTCTCTAATATGGTATATCACACTTGGAGATGGAGGAATTTAAAAATATATAAAGGAGTAAATGTACAAAAGGAGCAAGTTATAACACAGATCAAAAAGGAAGGATAGGTAGATTTCGGGAATCAAAAAAATTATATAAATATAGGAGCTTTATTCAAACTTTAACGGGTAACTAGCTGTGAGGAGAAGAGAATAGACTAGGAATGTTGTGTTGTTAGGTGATCATAGTTGTAATTCTCGTTTGTTATCAATGATAATGTTCACAGTTATTACCAAAAAAAATTATATGAAAAATAATATAAATTATAATTTTTGTTATATTAATTAATAAAATAATATATCTTAAGATATTATTCAAAATTCATTTCATTTAACTCTAATTGAAAACAATCTGACAATAATTCTGAAACTGAAATTGGGCCATCAACTAAAACAGCAACTTTTATTACATAGCCGGATCATATTTTTACATTGCAAAACATTAATACAAAAGACATAAATTAAAGATAGATAAAAAAAAAATTAAAAAACTATTCAACTATAGACCATTACTGTCTTTATTATTTATTTTCATTTGTCAGCTCTTCCCTATAATACTAAAACGCATCTCCTCACCATTTCAGTTTTGTTGGGAAATACTGCATAATATAACATTTCAATCAGTTAAAAAAACAGGAAAATTAAATATTACAATTAATTAATCGAATCAATGGATCACCTAAATAATTTATTTATATATTAAAAAAAAATTACTGATTTGAAGAATAAAAAAAAAATTGATTTTCTAAATCAACATTTTTAACTAAAATGTTCACCTTTTCAATTAGAGACATGTAGTAAGGTTTGACCTCTTCCACGTTAACTTGAACTTTGCTTTTGCTGTACAAGTCATATTTGCTGCACCACACAATTTTTTAAAAAATTTATAAAATGTTTCTTTTTTTTCTAAAAATAAATTTAATTAATTAAAATAATTAATATTTGGGAATTGTAAATCTTACTTAAAAATATGAAGCCACTTAAGATTTTCCTTATCTTCCTCATTCATTAGTTCCTTGTAAGCTCCAGACTTATGCAGGGCTGCCACATTTAACAACTAAAATTTAATATTTAGCGTGAATTATTATTTTAATCCTGCAAGAGTAGTTTATTTTGTCCTTACCATAAAATGAATGATATCTAATGATGAAAAGACCAGCGGATGGCAACGTTGTCCCATTCTCTTTTGCAACCTGTGCACGTGAATAACACTTGTTTTTAGTCAAGTACAATCTATTAATAACCACAATCGTGACGTTTTCCTTTTCTACCGGGCGTTAACTCGTATAAATTCAAGATTAATCAGATTTCACAGAATACTAAGCATCGAATATGGGGTAAAGAATATACCAAGTACATATAATCATCGTGACCCCATGACATCAACACCTTGTCTAGTCCACAACCCTCAGAGTAAACTCCAAATTTGCTTTTGTAAGCAGGATTATTGTAGTCAGGATTTTCCTTAAAGTACTGGATCAACACCAAAATAGAAAAAAATAGTACTAATTAACTAAATTTGAAAGTGTTTTAATTTAGTGATTAAGGAATTTAATTGAGTTAGTAAAAAAGGGAACCTTGGAGTGAACAATAGAGTCATGGAAAGCACAGCCAACAGGGAATGTGTCACCAACAACAGCCCATTGAGGAAGCTCTCCAAAGCTAGGAAGAAGAAGCACTTTCCCCAAATCTTGCAACAAAAAAAATTGTACCATAATCTTAATTAGTCTCATTTAATTTTAATACAATAATCAGGGGCGGAACTAGGGAGGGCTGAGAGGGTTCATGTGAACCCTTCAATTACACTATCCATGATTACAATTAAAAAAAAAATGGAACCCCAGCATAACTCGCACTAGCTACAACCTTTACGTGAACACTTGATAAACCCCCATTGTGTAATAACGATGATGTAAACTGCACTAGGCAAATCCTATGTGACAGGCTCGACTCATAAGGCATTGAGGGGGGATCGATACCGGGTCATCCGTGTGGATGATCACCCTCCAAACCAACTAAGCCATCTCAAAGGACTACAATTAAATTTTTACGTATATATAGTAGATGTTGAACCATCTTTGACCTCTTAGTGTGTTTACTTTCTACATTTTGTTTCTGATACACCCTCAATGCTACAACAAAAAAAAAAAAAAGAGAGTTGAAAAGTATGGTACCATGAATAAGGGCAGTCAAATGGAGCCAATCTTCATCAGGATAATCTTTCCTAATGGCTTCAGCACTTTGCAACAAGTGTTGAATTTGAGGGTCATCCAAATCAGGGTCACTGTCATCAACCACATCATTCAATAGTTCACAGCATTCCCAGATGCTCATTTCTGCCTTGTCCAATTTTGCATATTCAACCCTCATCTTACTTACCTGCAACACATCATCAGGGTCAAATTTTAATTTAAATAGAACCAATAAAAAATTAAAAAAATCGAAAGTAATACACATTTGTTCTAAACCAAATAAAGTCACTTACATAATCATAGGTTTGATTAAAGTGATTGATCTTGTAAAAAAATTCTACCCCTTGTTGCCTTGCACTTTCAACAGTGTAGTCCCTGTTTACTAATAGGTCAATTTTTGTCACACAAAAAATGTACATATAGAGAACAAGTTCATTTTTTCTTTTTCTCACGAAAAAAAAGAGATAAATGAGCTGCTGGTTAGTTTATTCAAACACTTGATTGATTAAGAAAAAGACATTGAATTAATCTGAAGGAACTTTTTATTCCTTGTCACAGAAATCCATAGAAATTTAGGCATTCAGCAAATCATGTCCTGCTCCATAAATATTCTTAACAATATATCCAGTTTAATCTCACGAAAAGATTTGTGTATAAGTGACGTGTACGCAGACTGCAGACTTGGTAAATGTCGTCATCAAATCTGACCCATATTTTTCTCCTTTCACGTTTTTCTAATTTTCATATCACCAAAGTATTGTTAGATACAATTAATTACGTCATGGTTACTTGGTACAAATTTGGTATCGTCCTCAATTTCAGCGCGAAAATTATCGTAATTAGAGATTAGGACAATATTACAGAAGATGAAAGTAAAACAGAGACCTAAAATTATGGCCAAATGCATTGGTTTGAGGAACTGCAAATCCATCACCCAATACCAATTCCTTTTGATTCTGAGCATGAATATTCGTTTCATCTGCCTGGATCTCTGAGAAACACGCATTGTTTCAGAAAAAAATCTCCCCAATTTTGAAGAACAAACAAATACTATAATAAAAGGGAGCTAAGAAAGAATTTTTTACCAACAGGAAGCTGCTCAATGAGTATAGTCATGGTGAATGAAAAAACAGAGCCAAAATCAAAACTTAGTGGTTTTAGAATTTAGATAGAGAGAAAAGTAGGCGGTGTGGCTTATTTTAGGTTAAAAAATAAGAGAGTATTTATAACAGCCGGAAAGTCCTTCCCTGCGATTTCGGAGGTTTTGAGTCCTTCCCTGAAAATCTCAAAGTTTGTATTGTCTACCCAACTAGTTTATTTGTTTTTATTTGATATAAAAATATATTGTAATTGATTATACATAGACGCCAAGTGTTTCCATTACGTTACAAACATAACAAACTTATGCTAAGCTGTATCGCAGTACAATTCACCTTCTTCCTTCCTTCCTTCTCCCAAGTACAGTATGAGAAGTCAGACCAACTTGCCTCATGCAACTAGACTACCCACGAAAACCGCTAACCTCCTTATCATATATATAACAATAATTTTATTAATTATCTCAAAATTCTCTTTTCATAAAATAATATTCATATAAATTGATAATGTTTAGAACAAAAATTAACATATATCAATATTTAACATTCGTTTTGAATAGAGAGTCCCAATTTATTTGACACTTTTCATTTTTTTCAAAGTCAAACAGTTTAAGTTTGATCAGAAATTTGCACATGGAATTTTCAATTTTTTTGAAATCAAATTTATATATTTGTAAACTATGTAAAAAGTACTATAAGTCACAATAATTGATAATTCAAAATGTTTAAAATATCTATGAAAAAATTACGGTCAAAGATAGACTGGTTTGAATCTCGAAATCCAAAAAGTGCCACATAAAATGGGACGGAGGAAGTAGTAAATTAGAATATTACTTAGTATCTTTTGGTTGTAACAAGTTATTTTGGAATTAAGACAAAAGTATTGAAAACACTTTTGAATTTGACGTAAATTATTAGTTTCATTCCTAAATATTCGCAGTCTTAAAAACATCATTTCTTCTACTTGACTAACTGAACTTAAATACACCATCCATCTTGCGACTTGAGTGAAATACACTCTTGAGTTCTCGTCAAATTGAGGAGTGTATTTTGGTACAGTTAATCAAGTAGAAGGGTGTTTTTAAAACTATCAAAAATTTAAAGAAGAAATTAATAATTTATACCAAATTTAAAAATGTTTTCAATATTTCTCAGTGAAATTAATTATTTAGAAATAAGTTATTCTAAAATTTATTTTGTTACTATAATATAAATGGTACAATAAATAATTCAACAATTATTTAATACCTCTGACTAAAACAGGATAAAATATTTTATGCCTTACAACAAATACTCTTCCAAAGCGTAACTAACTCTCAACTTCTGTATTGTAATAATAAAATATTTTGGTGTTGCGGTAATTCGTTGGCAGTATATTGGTGAGTATAGGGCCCAGCCTGACTCAGCTTTGAGTAGGTTATCTTCATTACGTACTTCGAGGGATGGGTCCCACATATGAGGTGGATCCCAGTCAAGCCTTTAATTTCAGATATTTACCATTTCTTCACGCCAATTTTGTGGCCGCTAACTATTGGGCCGACAAAATAACTTGTAAAAACAAAGAAGCCCATTTATGATTGGTGGAATATTTACTGGCAATTTGTGGAGTTTATGATCACAATTCATGAAATTATGAGAAGAGGATGACGGTAGAAATCGATCGGAGATATTAGAATAATATTGAATAATATGTATTAATAATATTCAGAAAGATAGAATAATGTTGGATAAGAGTATTAATAATGTTTTAATATTAATAAGCTATCTTCTCAAATTTCTGATTTCAAAAACATGTAAAAGTACAAAGAAAAAGAAAGATTATTTGCATTCATTTTGCACCTAATCAAAATTAATTTAACTCTATTAAAGAGCACTACTTGCAATTTGGTACTTCATTTTTAAAAACTTTCCTATTATATAGGGGTACATAAATGCAATACCATCCTTGATACTCCCATGTCCCTAATTACTTGTCCATTTTTCCCTTTTTAGTTGTCCTTAATTACTTGTTCATTTTGACAAATCAAGAGAGGACAAAATATGTTTACCTATTATACCCTCAATTAATTACTTTTTCAAAGGTAGAACTTCTTGAAAATCTTAAGTTTTTAATTCATCAACTTCATAATTAATAGGGGTATAATGGTAAACTCACTATGTCAATAATTATTTTCTTAATAGGTGTGTCAATTTTAAAGTGGACAAGTAATTAAGGACAGAGAAAATAATTATTTTTTAATTATTACTCTTCTCAGAGGGAATTAAAATGGGGATTTTCTTTCTAATTAAGATATTTTCCGTAAGTGGAATTATTGTGATCAATTTAAACTAATCTTGCCTCTTTATGGACTAAAATCGTATATATGTTTAATCACAATGTAGAATAAATTAGATTCACGAGAAAATCATAATGAAAGTATGATAAAATCTTTAAAGCACACAAATCACAATTTTGGTTCGCATTAAAAAATCTGAACATCAAGAGTCAATATTTTCTGTCGATTCGAAGCTATCTATGTTTATTCACATTAAAAAGAAAAGGGAAAATACATTAAAACCCCCCTGAATTTGGCACGAAAACTTACTTTAGTACTTAAACTACACGGGTGTTTATATACCCCCTTAACATATTTGATGTGAATTATTTTCAACCCTCCGAACACCAGCCCAGTTGAAGGCTGGGCATTGTTACACACGCGCGTTTTCATTGGTCCACGTCGCTAAGGATTTTAAAAATACCTTACCCGTTTTATATAACCCACCCGTTCCCAAAATACAACCCGACCCATTTCTAAACAAATATCCCTAAATCTCTAAGCCCGATTCTCATTCTCTCAAATCTACAAGACCAAATCTGAAGATTTTTCTTTCGTTAGCATGAAGGATTTGCTGAGTTTAGGGTTTTCGTGAAGAAACAAAGGATTGAATCTCACATATTCCCTAAATTTTATGCAAGAAGTAACGAGAATTTGAAAAAAAAAACAGATAATAAGAAAAAGGGAGGAAAGAAAAATCAAAATAATAGTTGAAGAATAATAGGTTTGAATCTTACATTTTGAAGAACAATTATTCCTTCAAAGATTCAACTTTTAGGTTTGAAGAGCTAAGATTTGAGAAAAATCAAGAAAAAAATAATGAATTAGGACACCATTTTTGGATGATTGGGTTGGTGAGGAAGAAGAGGAAATTAGGGTTCTTTAAAAGTGAAGATGGGTCTTCAAATACGTAATGGGTCGGATATTACCGTTGGAGGGTCAAATTTTATTTTTTAAAAATGTTAAAAGATGAATTACGCGCAGTTCCAAGCTGTATCAACACGCGCACGAGGCTGGTGTTCGGAGGGTTGAAAATAATTCACATCAAATATGTTAAGGGGTATATAAACACCCGTGTAGTTTAAGTACTAAAGTAAGTTTTCGTGCCAAATTCAGGGTTTTTTTTATGTATTTTCCCAAAAGAAAATGATGACAATCTAAGACGATGATGCACTTATATATACACAAGCGTACACACACGTTTGTCAAACTAATAAGCAGGTGTTGAATATAATTGTTACACCGTTTAAGCAGATATGAAACAAAGTTTATATAAATTTATCATAATTATAACTCATGTTCGATCAATTAATTAGTTATGTGTTACATTAAGCTATATTATTACCATACATTTGACGGTAACATAATTTTATACAATATTCAAGTACCATAATTTTTTATATGAAGTGACTAATAAAACACATTTTTAATTATTCAAAAGTTGAAAATATTAGTCAAATATCATTA
>JAJOOO010003259.1:0-94387 GCA_029582685.1 Solanum piurae
AATTTAAAGGATTGTAGTTGCAAATGCAATTCTACCTTCGTGTTTTTGGCTTGCTCGAGAGAGAGGTTTTAAAACCAAGATTATTGAATTGATGGTCTGTGAGTATTGGGTTGTCATGGGTTCAGCTCGAGAGAGTGAATCCTAAACCCTTTTCTACACATTCAATTCGAGAGAGTGAATGGACTAAAGCGTAGGTTGTTCTTATTTGCTTGCTTGTTGTTGTTCGAGAGAAACCAACTTGATTCGGGGTAAATTGTTCGAGAGAAAGTTTATCCCCACTAAAGTCTAGCTTATTCACTGATTTCCAGCTATTTACTAACAGTTGCAATTACCCATCTGTCTATATTAGCCTATAATCGAATCACGTCCCAAGGACCCATCTCATTATTAATAAATTCGTGTTATTTGTTGTTGTTATAGTTGTTAGTTTAAACCAAAACCCCCTATTATTTGACATTCGTGTCACCCCCAAGATTTGAATTATGTTTTCCTTCGATAATGTCTATTCCTATGATTGCCTTGAACATATTCGTACTTTCCTATTGAATCATAAACACATACCACTCCCTGTGGGATTCGACCCTAACTCATTTAGTTGGGTTATTATACTGATTAGAAATCATTGACACTTAGAATTGAATGAAGTGTCCTTGAAACGTTAATCAGCGAGCCTCATACCTATTTTTGAATTATGCTTCTTTTGATTTTGATTTCAACTAACCTTTACCCGATATTTGTGTTGAATAGTTAGGCCTTGCAGAAAATGGCTAGAACCAAAGGAAAGCGAGTAGTATCATCTGACTCCAAGAAAGAAAGAGAGTCTCCTCCTCATCTGTTGAAAACTACAAGGGAATTTTTACCAACGAGCCAACGGAGACTCCCCACAAATAACAAACAACTATGCGCTCTTCTATAAGTGCAAGTGAAAATCCAAAGAAGGTGGTTTCCAAAAGAAGAACACACATCATGTACAAGATATAACAACCTCCTCAGGCTGAGTCCATTGCCTCCCGTGTTCTCCCAATCATCTCTCCAAGGGTCCTAAACAGGCTCAAGTTAGCTGGAGAAAGTATGACTCTCGAGGAGAGACGACTCTCTACAGATTGAGTTATGAGCGATTACCTGACCATTTTGGATAATATTCAGTGTCATGGATTCGAGAGGTTCACAAAACCTCGATCCCTTATGTTACAGCATTGGTCCGAGAGTTCTATATGGCCTATGCATAGGCCTTGCTAAATAAAAGGAAGGGCACAATTTGGAAGCCCTTTGATGAAATGAAAGTTAGTGGCAAGATGGTACAATGCCACGCAGGTGCCATCAACACTACTCTAGGCACTAAATAAAATTGGGTTTGAGATTTTTACACTACGGATGCGGCATGACCTTGACTCATTAAAAGATTGGTTGATACCTCTTATTTCATATATCTCTCCTCTATGGATGTACGATAGAGTGAAGATCGAGAAAAAAGGACATGAATGTGTATTGGTCTTATTTTATTAGCAGCACCATCATGCCATCTCAAAATGAATCCATTTTACGTCACCCAAAGGTTGTAGGGTCTATTATAGAGGATGAGATATTGATGCATGCTCATCAGGAGCAAACGTCCCTCCCTTTCCCGGTCTTGATCACATAGTTTTGTGTGACTATAAGATTTCATTTTTGGGAGTGGACATATGTAAGGGTTACCCCCGCCTCCTCTAGAGATATTATGAGGATTGAGACAGACTATTTGAGAGATAATGCGGCTCAGGGGAAGCAGCCATAACCAAACATACCTTCTAGTTATTGACACTGTTGTCGTGAGGTCGATATTGCACAGCCTTCTCTTTCTATGGAGCTTTCAAGTATGTCCCAGCCTTCATCTATACGATCCACTTCTTTTGCTACACCTGTCTCTTGACCCCTTGGCACTAGCCATGATTTACGAAATGGGTAGTCTTACTCGGTGTGCAGATGTGAGAGAGGCTAGCGTTTAGAGTGATATGCCAAAACTAATAGAGAAGGCGATCGAGGCTTCTTTGGGTCCTCTATGAGACAGGCTGACCCAATATGAGGCCACCCTAGTATCACATGGTGAGAGGTTGGATAATTTTACAGCCAGAATGGAGGTTAGAGAGAGGAGGTTGAGGGTAAATATGATACTTTTGCTATGATGCGAGCTGATATAGACACACTTAGGGTTGATTTGAACCAGTTAAGGTCTACAGACATTTTTATGCTTTGGGGTGAGGTTCCTTTCCTTGATGCACCCGATTCTATGCCTTCTTCTATGTCGAGTGTTGAGGTAACTACCAGTGCGGATGAGCAGCCTAAAGGGGGTGGTGATAGTGTAGCTGATTTGGTTGACGATGAGGCTGGTGGTGAGTCAGTAGAGGAGATGGATGTGGAGGAGTTCTAATAAGAGGTTGAGCATCAAACACTTGAATGTTTAACGGAGCTACAGAATTTAGAGGATATGATAGTGCCAGCGACGTTTGAGATATATGGTGTAGAGACCTCCTCAGATTTTACTACTGGGTGTCTTTAGACACCATTATACCTCCTTCAAAATATGCACTACCTCTTGTTCATATTTTGTCGAGCATTGATACCCAGGATGATGTTGTCCCTTCTGAGACTCAAGATTTAAGCACTCCACATGCATTACCTGACACAGGGACTTTTACATCTCTCCTCTCATACTTACTTTATTCCGTATTGAGGATACTTCTTTTTTATTTTTGGTGGGGTGAGGGCACTTGTGCCAATAGTCCTTTTTTAATTGTATTTTGTTACTTTCAGTTTTACTTTTGGATAACTTTAGTTTTTGCTATAATAGTTTGATGGTTTGGGCTCAGTATTTTCTCTCTTTATTTCATTCACCCCATCAGTTCATAGCTTTTGAAATGCTTGTGTTTTCATTATTAATGTTCGAGGATCAATTGTGTTTAATATTAATATCTTGAATAGTACTTATGATGAGAAATGTGCCTTGTGCTAATGATGTCAAGAAAACATCGTTGTTGTTGCACTTTAAATGATAGTTTTGAATCTTGTGTTAACTAGTTGTGTTTTGATGTGAGTCTTCCAATTAATATCGCACGTAAGCTTTTGATCTTGTAGGATTGTGCTAAATAATTGTGTTTGCAGTTCCATATGTGGTAAGGTTATACTTGAAAGCATGCTTGTTGAATCCTTGAATTTTCCTTGTTAGTCTGATTGTATAGCTTTGGTAATACACGAATTGATCTTGGGCATAAATTTTGAGAGGGAACCCAAATGTTCATACCCTTTTGTGACTGCCTTATGAAGGTGTGCAACCATTTTGGCACCATTTGTTGACAACCTTGTTGAAACCTCTTGAGATGAATTGTCCCTAAATTCTCACCCACAAATCCTTTTCTGAGCATAGGTTTGTTTGAATAGTCAACTTAAGCCAAAAGCCTAAGTTGGGGTGTGGAAAATAAGGAGGAAAGAAAGTCAAGTTGAAGGCAAAGAAAGATGAAGTGAGACTCAATTTTGAAGTGTGTTAAGAAAAAAATGAACCACTCCTTATAAAAAAAATGAATGAGCAAAAATTTTGAAAAATTGAAACGAAAAATAAGGTATGAGGAAATAAAAAATGGGTATCCAATGAATTGAATAAAAAATTTGAAGTTCGAGTCTTTAAGTAAAAAGAAGGTAAAGAACTTTAGAAGAGGTGAAGAAGAGTACAACAATGTTTTGAAAAGGTGAACTCACTAAGACAAATTAACCATACATTTACCCTCATCCCCATTACAAGCCTAAAAGACCCTTGAGATCTTGTGTAAGTTAGGTTGTGTGATGATTGGAAAATATAGGCAAACCGATGTGATGAAGCTTGCATGTATTTCTCTTTCGGAGAGTGAGAGCTATATTGATTCCTAACTTTTTTATTGACTTGCTTTGTGAGTCGTTCTTGATGTGAGGGCACTTGAATGCATTTGTTGAAGCATTTTTTTTGCATTAGAGAAGAAGCTATAGTGAGCTTGATCTTGGATTGAGTGTTGCATTTAATTGAGAGTAGTCTTGTAATATCACTTGCATGTTAAGTCTCATTGAGAACTTATGTACACACCCTTGTTGAACTAATTGTGTTCTTGATTTACTTGAGGAAAAGCAAAAGATTAAGTTGGAGGTGTTGATGAGTGGTAGATTTACACTTATTTTAGGCATTTTTAGTTCAATAATTTCTGTCCTCAATGATGCCTAATTATGTCCTATTCATATGATAATTTCATGATTTGTATCTATGAAAGATAAAGGACAAGGCAAGGATGAATACTTGGAACAAAGGCCAAAAACATTGAAATAAGTGTAATCTCCACACTGGAAGTCGCCAAACCAAAAGGGTGGATCGCCCAATTGACACGACCTCGGCCAAAGTGACAGTGCTCATAACTTGAATTAATTAAGGCAGGTCGACGAACTCAAAGTGATATGGTGACTTACAGAATGTAAAGGGAGAACATGATGACCATTGTTGAAGGTGACATGACTTGGATAAAAAATGAATGCTTAAAAGGCAAACAAAGATGGTATTCGACGATTCGCCAAATATAAAAGGCGGACTCAAACGGGATCGCCAACTGAGGTTCAAACATTTGAAGCCTAAACCAAATGAAAGTCGAGCTAAAGAACATACGTTGATCCACCGATCATGTTCGGCGAGCCTGACTAATGTGGCTGAGGGTGAAGTTTGAGCAAAAATTTGGGAAACTATAAATAGCACAAAGGAGAGTCGGAAAAGAGAGTTTGTTTAGAGAGTTCTAGAGGGAAGAAAATATAGTTCCAGAGTTTTGAATATTTTAACTTTGTGAAGAACATCTATAGTTTTTTGGGGTTTTCAATTTTACTTTTGCAATTGACAATTTGAAGTTGAAATCAAAGTGGATGTTGATTATTTGTGCTTAATTTCCTCAAACTCATGGCTTCTATCATGATAGGTATAATTTCTTTACTTTTTTGTGATGGGTAGCTAAAACCCCAAGTCTTAAGGTGCACTTATGGGTTAAGGTTGCAAACTCAACCTATTTTTATCTCTGATTGATAATCGAAAGAGATTGATTGGACTGAGTAATTAGTTTGATACAAGCAATTTAGGTTTCATGTCTATAGTTTGCTTGGAAAGAGATTATAAGTCAGATCTATTTGCCCTTAAATCTACTCGTAAGAGAGATATCATATGGTAATGGGTTTTTTAGTGATGCACATAGATGAGACCAAAAGGAGATTCTATGATTTGACGCTATGAGATCGAAAGAAAAATAGTGTCAATGAAGATGAATCATCCTATCCGTGAATATTTAGCACTATTTAGCAACACAATGACCCCTATCTGACATCTATTTCAATCCCTGCACCCGTAGAGTGCTTGTTAATTGCTTGAATTTATGAAACTTTAGTTTAATTGTTACATATGACAATGCAAAATCTTTTAGTAAATTTGGTGGAATCATCCACCCATTTGGCCTAACCTGTTACAATGAACAAGTTCACATCCTTAATTTCTTAGTTCAATTCATCTCATTATACTATTTCTTTTGGGATTCGACTTCGACTCTTAGTTGGGTATTTTTATTGACAGTGGTCGTTTACTCTTTGAATTGGTTTTTTAGAGTAGTTTGAGTGTTATCAGATAGGCAGGATGTATGGTATAGCTGAGATTCAATTGCGGATTTATGGTTTTTTGGTCACTAAAGAGGAGATGGCGACATTGGCGGAGCGTTACCCTATGACGGACAACGCTATGCATATGTGTTGTATGGACTAGACATTTTAAGAGCCTATCGATGATGATGATGCCATTGTTGATGAGGCTTATTAGTTTGAAGAGGTTAAGATGGAGGATGATGGGAATGATGGTGATGATGATTACACCGGTGCTAGTGATGGTTATACAATCTTGATCACTGTGGATTTTTCCACGAATGTGGAGACTACTGATTGAGAGCGTGTGGCCTAGAGGCCAAAGGGGAGTTCTCATTCACTCTTTACTTATGTTTTAAATTGTGCACTGAGGACAGTTCTTTCTTTAAGTGTGGGGTGGGGTGGGAGATGAACTTCCATGTATATATTTTACTGCTATATCGAGTCTTTTTTTTTTCTAAGTGGGTTATTCGACTTTTATTTTTGGTTTTTTTCGTGAGGATAGTCTCTTTGAACCGATTGATACTAGCTTATTTTGTTTAATTGTGTTGAGTCATAGAGTTGTCATAGAAGTTACCGTTCCCAATGATGGATGGATGGCAATAGTCTTAAGGGAAAATTAGTCACTATGATTGATAGATTGTGAAACTTTGCTTAAAAAGTTAGCCAGACGTCATGAGTAGTTCACACTTTTACATGCAATTGTAATGAAATTAGTAACCTTAAGGCATACATAGTGTCACGCCCCAAACTCAAGGGGCGCAACTAGCTCCTAATGCCAAAACTCAGGCCCGAGCCGACCCTGCTGAACCATTTGCTACTAGCGCATGGCAGACACACGCATTCAAGAAAATAAACTAGTATATCCCGCTTAAAACTAAGCCCTCAGCCGGTAAGGCCCCTGTCAACATATATATAAAAGAAATAGCTACTCCCAAGAGTTCATGTAAAGAAATAGCCAACTAGCACAGAAGTCCTGACTGGGTTGTCAAGACCACCATGATATCTATACAAAAACTAGAAACATGTATATATCAAGACAATACATCAAACAGCTCACAAGCTTCAGCAAACCAACAAAACTAGGCCAGCATGGCCATAACCTAGTTGTACACCCCACACACTAGTCTGCAAGCCTCAAAGAGTAGTAAAGATTGGCGGGACAGGGCCTCAGCCTACCCATAAAAATATACACAACAAAAGCTAAAAAACCTCCAAACTCTGGCAGCTCCGGAGGAAAGGGGCTAGCCAATCGGATAGAAGTCAATCCTGCTACTAAGGAGGTCTACTCGATCGTTTGTCAGGACCTTCTTGCATGAATGCAGTGCCCCCAGGCAATGGGGCGTCAGTACAAAATAATGTACAGAGTATGAAAGGTTGTAGACTAAATGAGCAAGTATCATAATATACCAAAAGCAATCAGGTGAGGAAATCAAATTTAAATAAGCATGCCAACCCACTACTAAATCTAATAAAATACAATAATGATTAAACATCAACCTAACCAAGCTCCCATAAGCCCGGTAGGTACAAACAACATACCACCTACTTAGGCCCCCATAAGCCGAGAAGGTGCCAAATCAATCTACATAACCTTATAGGTAGCCCCTTGTCTTTGTAAGAAGTCACATAGCCCTTTTTGGCAACGATATAGCCCCGTAGGCAGCGCATAGCCCTCTTAGTCAACATCATAGCTCTGTGGGCTACACGTAGCTCTCTTTTGAATCACATAGCCCTGTAGGCAATACATAGCCCTTTTTGGCATCAAAATAGCCCCGTAGGCAACACATAACACTTTTTGGCATCAATATAGCCCCGTGGGCAACACATAGCCCTCTTTGGCAATAATATAGTCCTATTAGACAACATCATAGCTCTGTGGGATGCACATAGCCCTCTTTTGAATCACATGGACCTGTAGGCAATACATAGCCCTTTTTGGCATCAAAATAGCCCCGTAAGCAACACATAACTACTCTTTGGCATCAATGTAGCCCCGTGGGGAACACATAGCCCTCTTTGGAAATAACATAGTCCTATTAGACAATATCATAGCCCCCATAGGCATTTCATAGCTCAACAGCTAACCACAATAGCCCCAAGGGAGACAATAAGCAATTAAATAGGTTGAAGGCGAGTAATTTAGTTATAAACAATATATATGAATAATGTCCAAGTCGTTCCTAACTTAGGGTTGTTCTGAACAGATTATGAGTCCCTAAAATGAGGGTTTATAACCACTCAATCAGCCAACCACTCACAATTACATCTACAACATAACTAACATTAACTACCCTATTATATCACTCCCAAGCTCTAAGGAAACATGCCGAACGAAGGGAGTAGCTTTAACATACCTTTTCCTTTATAATTTATGCTGAAAATACCTCTGTCCACACCACTCTAACACTAAATAAAAAGGTAAAATCAATCAGTAATTAAGGATAAAAATTACTACGATAATTCGACAATCGATACAGATTCCTATCATAAGCTACAATCCAATACCTAAGGTATCCATAAACTGATAAAAGGTGATTCCTACCTTTCTTTAAATGACCAGAACACTTGAATACAATCACTCCACTGGAAAAAAAAACTTCTGCCACAACCTCCATGGAGCTACACCGCCCAATTCACCGTAAAAATTATACCAAAACGACGAGCTCACGACGTAGGGCAATTTTCGATAAGAGGCCAAGAAGAGATCATGAACACACAAGGATGATTTGAGGAGTATTTCTCTGATTTTTGTGGGTTTCTCACGATTTGGAATGAATAAAAATGAAGAAGATGCTATCTTATAAGCTTCGACCGACTTAGGGGACCCACCTCACGTGCCTGCTTGCGCAGTCTCACAAAAACGCGAATATCTCTCTATTATGAAGTCGTATAAACAAACCATTTGATGCGTTGGAAACTAGACTCATAGACCTTCAATTTAATGGGTCGTGGGCCCCATAACTCGTTATAGATTGGGAGAAAAATCCGAAACATTTGACCCAAATTTCAGAGAAATCTTTAAAAAGAAACTTACGATAACTTTCGCCCACTTTTATTTTGCGACTTACCTTACTTCAAAACTTGAGATACAACCCTTGAACACTTAAAATATGACATACCACATAATTCTTAATTTATTACTCACCCTCTTTGTGTTTCCACGAATGTACGAATTAATTTAGACGTTTAGAAAAGTCGGGTTGTTACACATAGATTCTTTGTTTTGACTCTAAATTAATAAAGTTGGGTTTAATTGTGTTGAAAATATCGCAATGTGATTTGTATGAGCATCTTAAGTTGGGTGTATCCTTATGTGTATGTGGTGATGCCATGTGTGGTGAGTATTTTCTTAGTTCTTGCATTAAATGGCATCTAGAACTTGTCTCGTGTGTGCTTAACAAGTAACTTGTATAAATTATGGAATAGGATTGACACATTTCTTTGAATAATTCAATTTTAACACTCTTGTGTGCTTCCAAATGAATTATCCTTAGTAAAGTCTCATTGAGCCTTTTAGCCTTTTTTTGTTATTAACCATGTATTGAGCTAAATCTCTTTTTATTGATATCATGACTTTGTTTGATTCAAAGGTTGGTCCTTAATGCACTATGTAAAGAAGCTAAGGGTAACATA
Source organism: Solanum piurae (assembly GCA_029582685.1). Classification (NCBI taxonomy): domain Eukaryota; kingdom Viridiplantae; phylum Streptophyta; class Magnoliopsida; order Solanales; family Solanaceae; genus Solanum; species Solanum piurae. The sequence goes on from JAJOOO010003259.1 coordinate 9,295, forward strand.
ATGGAAGAGGTGATGTAGGGTGGGCATGTCTCATATGGTGAAATTAAAGAAAAGAGGTGAAAATGACCCATGATTATAAATTTCTAAAGCACTTGTATATTTTTTTTAAAAACATGCTTGAATAAGAAACAAGTTCTTAAATAAACAAAAAGGGAAAAGATTTAAAAATGAATTGAAGGATTATTTATTAGGTGTGCACCAAATAAAAGAGAAGTGGTTGAAGATGTCCGAAAAATAATACAAGTGCATTGAGGAGAAATAGCCACTAATTATATCTTAAATGTACCCTCCCAAGTCCTCTTGATTGCATGATTAATAGTTTGTGAAAGTTAAAATGCACTAGGACAAGACTATGATATGTTAGAATATGTAAGAACAACATTTGTGAGAGTGAGAGTTAAACTTTGAAAATATGCCTTTTTTTTAAATACAATGTACAAACATGATGAGTGAAAGGCTATACTAAAAATGGTGAGAGCATTCATGATGCAAATTTGGGTGAACTATATTTTGGTGTATTCCTATATGATTACATTGGCTCAAAAAATTCGTGAAAAGTCATTCATTGAGGCTATGTGGTGTCAATTGGTATATTAACATGGTGAACTAGATTGTTGCATAAAGTGTGAATTACAAAAGCATGATTAAATATGTTTGGTTGATTTTAAGATAGGTAGATAAATCCAAGGGTGATAATGATGAGTTGATAGTTAGAGATTGTTCAAGGATGAACAAAGATTTAAGTGTGGGGTGGTGATCCTGGGCGTATTTATATACCCAATTACTACGAATAGTCTGTGTTTACCTTAAGTTTTGAGAGCATTCACTATTCTAACTCATACTTTTTAGATAGAAATTGTGATGATTGCACACTAACGTACATGATTAGCTACATGCAGGGTTCCTAAGAGATGTATGCGCATAACTGACGTAAGTGAAGAAAGGATGATGAAAACGCATTAAAGGCAGGCTTGGCGCAGTGCCCCAGTACATCAGACGCATTGGTGGTTCCAACCTCCAATCGTTTAGGGAAACATCCTGGAACACTGCTGGTGCAGGGTGACAGGACTGGGCGTGCCCACGTCCTTCCTGGCGTGATTCTGGCATGGTGCCCTCAACTTTTCCCGGTGAATTTTAGTTGTTTTAGGATCCCAAAGTCGATTGGAAGTGGGAATTAATATCCTAAGTTCTATAAATAGGATGCTAGGGTTATTTTGTAAAGGTACTTCTTCTATTTCGTGTGAAAGAGCAAGAGATTAACAATTCAACTTAGGTTTCAATTCTCTATTTTTTCTTTACTTTTGAATTTCATGAAAACAATTGTCTTTGAGTTTTTGAATATTATGAGTTGCTAAAAGCCTTTGTTCCAGGGGTGTAGCTAGTGGTAATTGTTGAACATCAATTGTTATGAATTAATGTCGGTTATCACTTAAATTAATTTTATATTCTAGTTTTACTATTTTATGATTGGCCACCTCTGAGATAAATATATTGTCTATTCTTGAACTCGAGAGACGAATAGGTAGATAGACTAAAGAATATAAAAGGCTTGATCTTTCTTGCATATCACTTGTTTAGATTAGTGTTAAGGATTGACACCCGGATAAACACAGAGCTTGGTTAAGAAACAAGATGAAATATAAATACTCTCCAATTGCGTTTTTTTATTCCCACTCAACGATGTTGTTAAACAGTCAATTGGAGTAGGCGATTAGAGATCGAGAGATCATGGTAATAAAATCAATTCCTATAAATCAATAATTTGATAACCGTTATTAATTCATACATGAGATGGGATACATGATACCTTAAACATGCTGCAACCCTGAAATTGTCCCTTAATTTATAAAACTCTGAAATTGTCATTATTAGATACTTTCACAATTGAATTATTTGCAATAGTAGTATAATCAACACAAGTTTCTTGAGAACACTTTCTTTAAATTGTGGAATTAACAGAATTAATATAAATTAACCGTAAGTCCTTTGGGTTAGACAATTTAATTCTAAAAGAGTCATTTATTACTTCTGCGACCACGTACATTTGTGTATGCAATTGGGAGCAACAACCCATCATTTATAAATGCTTTTTTGTATCTAACAAACACTTAGAGTTAAATCATACTTTTAATCTATCTCAAACCGCTTGTATACTCAAACAACCTTCCTGACCATAACATGTCATAATATAAAACAATGAATGGTAGAAATAGATCTTATAAGTCACTCTTTGACTTTATCTTTATAAAAAATATTTATTGTCATATATAAAGGGTATAATATTCCCTTGAGAAGGCATCTCGAATATTCTGTAAAATAATGGAATATTTACAAAGATATCAAATTCAAATCATCCTAGTTCGAGATATACGTCATTAACGGTCCTTGAATCATGGATAAATCTTATTTGAGAAGAATCAAGGAAGGAACATAATTTTATCTGCAATAGTTATCAATAAAACTATGTTTCTTCATATTTTATTTATGATTGTAATTTATTTTCTTTTATTCTAAAATTTGTTATGTTAACTAGTATTTTTGTATTGGAGAGAGAAAAGTGAAAAAGTTGTAATAGTATAGATGGTAGAAAGATATGGTAGTTTATATTTATGGTGGGGGGAGTTGTTAGGGAAGAAAAAAACAAAAAGGGAAGAAGTGAAAATAGAAGAAGCATAGTGGGCCAGCAAATGATGAATAGCTTGGGAAGTAGTTGAAGAAAACAAGTTGAGAGTGGTGGGCAGTGGCCAGTAACCTTTTGGGTTAATGATGAGTGTTTCAGCATGCCTATTCATAAGACATTCATACCCACACCACCATCTATGACACAAAACATGTGCTCCCTATCTCCATTTTTCTATTAAAACCAAACAATTTACAAAAATAGTTCTAAATATATATATATATATATGCTTAGCTAGTTGCTTCTAATTGCACTGGCTGCATTCTATGTATTGCATTTTCTGTCACTTTGACAATCTTCCTTTTAATGATAAGATGATGCTCGTAAGAGTAGTATAAAAATTTATCAACCATTATTTTCAATAAATAAAACTGTCACATAAATAGGAACACTAATCTTGATTTGACCTTGTTTTATACAAGTATATGTTTTGTCTCCACTCTCTCTCTCTCTCTCTCAAACACACACCTTCTTTTTAATAAATATATATATGTAAATTTTAGTTATAGTTTATGAGTTACTTTTAGTTAGTTAATGGAGAGTTAGAAGGAAAAGAAACAAGTTGTGTAATTTGTGGAGCTCAATTATAAGTTGATAAGCACCTCCACAACTAATCTTCAATTTGCTTTTTCTGAGATAGGGATTAGCTCAATCCATCTAGTAAATGAGAATTAATTTTCCAATACATTGGGATTATGGTGGGACACACTTCAAGAAAATATAAAATTAGCTATGAAATTCACCGTCAATTCCTAGCTAATTTGTTGTTAAAATGCTCTAGCTAACTGAATTTTCTTATAATATTCATCACTTAATTATATGTACGTAGCTAAATGGAATAAGCATAGACTTTTTGGGGCCGTTTGGTACAAAGATCAATAGTGCAGGGATTAGTAATGTAGGGATTAGTAATGCAGGGATTATTTTTATCAAGTGTTTGGTTTGTTGCTTTCTACCTAATTTTGTATGGGGTTTAAAACTCTACAAAAAAAACTTCTTTCCAATTATACCCTTGAGTTATTATGAGATTTTTTATTTCATGTAATTGAGTCAAGGTAGATAATTGACGAACAATATTATTTTTTATAGCCTTTTAACTAGCTAGGAAAATGAAAATTTTATCACCATGTTCACTATTTTCTCACTTAAATTATTTGAGGGTAAATAATTGTCATCTTAATAAATTGAAGTTAATATCTCAAAAGGTCACACAACTACAAGAATTTATAGAAAAAAAGGTATTGAACATTGTTTTACATCAATAAAATCATTCAACTTAGGACTTTTATCGTACAAAATCGCTCTTTATCATAAAAAAAAAAAAAAAAAGCAAAATAAATTAAAATATTTTTATACTCAAGATATTTTTAAATAGCAAAAATAGCTCTTAAATTCATACATCAACATTAGCATATTAGTCCGATTATAATATTTTATATTAATAATAATTACATTAAATAACTCATATTTTTAGCTACAAATAACTCTATTTAAATAATAAAGTTTGTAAGCTAATCGATTTAAATAAATTTATTAGTACAAATATAAAACATAAAACCAAGAAAATAAACAAAATAAAAGGATTTGAGGGGGTATTTTTGTCTTTACATATATTAATCCCATGATATTAGATCCATGTATTACTAATACCACCAAATAGAAGGTATTAGTTATACACCCTATAATACCATGGAGGGTGTATAACTAATCCATATAGGCCCAAAATTCCTACCAAACATAGTACTACATAATACTACACATAATACAAGGCCCTATTTCTCCTAATACTCCCTACCAAACGACCCCTTTGTGTTTAGTTATGAAATTTTGTCCGTCGCTAATTCCTCTTTTTTTTTTAAAAGGTTATCCATTCTCCTAGTTCGTGATTATATACTTTTTTTCCCGCGGAAAGTTAAATCTTAATGTTAGAATTTGTTGAATATATTTAAAAAAATGACAAGAGTTATTATTTTTAGTAAATTTAAAAGAATAAAATCAATCAAAAATATATTTAAAGGACAATTATAAAATTATTTGAAACATTAGGGTCATTTATTTTTGTTATTTTGTGACGAAAAGGTATGTAAGGAATGCACAGAATGCCAAGATGATCATGGAACATGTGGAAAATCAAAGACCAAGAAAACAATGTTATGATAAGTGGGCTCCATCCATGGATTAGTCAATCGTCAACTTAATGGTCAACAGCTACTGTCATATTATATGCTTATTCCTTATTTCTTTTTTTCTTTTATTTATTTAAACTCTTCATGAACAAAAAGAGCAATCAAAACAATCAAAAGATGTTTGGTACATTCACAAGTCTAATAGTAGGATTTTAGCCATATAATTTGATTCCAAAAATCATCCAAATTCCCAATTTAATTCGCCTAAACTCTTTAGCTGTCTAAGATATTATTCTATCTTTTTCTTATTCAATGCTACGTACAATTAATTACCTTCATAATCCTTTTCTTTTAAAATAAATAAATATCGTTCTAAAAGAAGAAAATTATACATTTATATATATCACATGGATTCTAGATCAATATACCCATATGTTCTATAAAAATAATGTTTGTGTCATTTCCTTATTTTTTTTAGTATCCCCACAACAAAAACTAGGAATACAGCATATATAGAGAGAGAGAGAGACACGTGTCACCTGTCTCATAAACAAAATATGATTTAAAGTATATACACTCAAGTGTAAGAGTGTCTTTTGCACTAACAAAATAATATTTTTGTTATAATAAGTTTCTTTTAATTATTTAAAAAATTTAATCTACAATTATTAAATGAAGTTATTTGTTATTATCTTTCATTATTGTGAATTTTATAAATATTTTATAAACATTATTAGTGGAAAACACTATAAATACATTCTTCATTTGATTGATAATACATTATAAGATTTATTTAGACGATGTGAGCAGAGAATATCAATGAGCTTATGCAATGAATATTTAAACTAGAAATATGTGTAGATAAATCATCCAATGCAAAATTATTTGGTTCCTAAGTGCTTCAGTTTCAAGTCTTGTCAATTTCCAATAGTACTTAAATGTAAGTTGAGAATAAATACATGTATAATATAATAATGTATATACATGAACATTACGTATTATTTAATTACAAGGGTGGTGGCAGTCCATCAAGTATACTGCTTATTTTCCTTGCATATCAAGCAATCTTGTACCCCCCCCCCCACTCCCTAGGCCCCTAACCCCACCCCAGTCTCTCTCCTTTAGTATGTCTTTCAGCGACATACATGCCAAAAGAATCATGATTACTACTCCAGCTCAAAACCCATGTGAATTTCTATCATTTTTTATTTCCTTTTACTAAATTATCTTTTGTTTCCTTTCATAAAGAATCCTGTCACTCTTTTTATTTTTAGAAACTATTTTTTAAAAATATAAAATAGTTTCACCCTCTCAAGATATTTTCTATCAAAAGGAGAATCAAATAAATACATCAAATGTACTAGCTAGTAGTACTTTAATTTGTGAGCTAATTACCAAAGACAGACGGAGTATAAATAAATATTCCTTTGCAAAGCACCCCAAAAGGGATTGTTTCTTCAAATCTTACGTGTATTTTTATTTATTCAAATCATCCACTCACTCGATCAATTCAAATTTAAAATTTGATTTTATAAGAAGTTCATGAAAATGATGTATATACTTTTAAAGTATGTGATCTAAAATAAGTTATAGATTATTCTATTAAGAATATACTCAGTTAAATTTATTTGTACGTAACATAAACTCTTGTATATATATCATGTATTATTTTAATGAGTTTAAATTTTATACACCAGTATAATTTAAAAATAAAAAGAGATTGATGTCACTTATATAGTAAAAAATACTATTGAGATATTCGTTTTAATATATATGTTTAGTTAACTGTTAAGTAAAGAAAAGGAAGGGGTGTGAGGGTAGATGTGCTTTTGTGAAGGGCGTTCCCAAGCTTTTGCTTTAGTAGTCAAGGGGACTCGAAACAAAGGTGTAAGAAGGTTGCTTTTATAGCTTTACAAACAGAGAGAGAGAGAAAAAAAACCGACCCAGATTTATCTTTCTTTGTTTCTCTCTCTTTCATTCACACAGAAAAAACGTCTTCATGCAGTGCTTAAATTAGGAAAGGTAGGGCATATAGAAGACAGGGATATATCTATGTGGCAACTTTTCCTTTATCTCTTAATTCGTTTCAGTTAAAGTAAGAGGGAATTCTCATGTTTTCAAGGGCCTTAAAGTTGGTTTTATATATATCTTCATCCTTATTCTTTTCTATTCTCTTCTCTTCTCTTCTCTACTCTTCTCTCTCCCTTTTCCAGTTTTTTAGGGTACAACTCCATCTTATTAACTTGTTCCTATTTTTTTATTTGTAATATATATATATATATATATATATATATATATATATATACTTTTCTATCCATGTTCGAATTATAGGATTTTCTCCTCTTGTTGAAGAGACGGATCTTCGATTTTATTAACTACTACTGGAGTGTTCCTTTTTTTCGTTTCTGATTTTTTTTTTGTTCACAGGATTCTTTATGTCTACCAAGCTTGATACCAAAGTTGTAAATATTGAGGATCCTATGGAAGAATTTTAGCTGTGATAATAGTTTTTTAAAAAAAAGAGAGAAAGGAATCATTTATATCGTCTAGGAATATAAAAGAAAAAAAGAAAAAAAAACGATGAATAAGAGTAGTCATCAGTTGGGATCCATCAGCAGTAGTGATCTTATTGATGCAAAGCTTGAAGAGCACCAATTGTGTGGATCTAAGCAGTGTCCTGGTTGTGGACACAAGCTCGAAGGAAAGCCGGTACGAATTTTACTTTCATAAATACTACTACTTACTTAATTTTAATATTCTTTGCTTCTTTAAAAAGATTTCCATATGCTATGATTTAGCTAAGATATCGAAAAAAAAGTATTCACACTACAGAAATATGTTTTTGATTTAAATTCCAGAAATATTGTGATTTCAAAAGGGTGTTTAATTTTCGAGGTTTTATGTTTATGAAGAGTATTTTGTTACTATGTTTTAATTATATTATTACTATAGGACTGGGTAGGTCTACCAGCAGGAGTGAAGTTTGACCCAACAGATCAAGAATTGATAGAACACCTTGAAGCAAAAGTAGTGGCTAAAGAATCAAAATCCCACCCTTTGATTGATGAGTTCATTCCTACTATTGAAGGAGAAGATGGGATTTGCTATACTCATCCTGAGAAGCTTCCAGGTTTTCAACTCTTTCTCTCCTACCAACAAATATATATTGGCATTTTCTTGTACCATAATTCAACCAGTTAGGTTTTACTATATATGTACCTTTCTTGTAATTTCCAAGGAACAAATATTGTCTTTATTCTCCTTGTCATGTTTTTTTCTCACTCACATTCAACAAATTAAAGAGTTTTTAACTTTTCTACACCCATAACCCATGTAGACGTACATGTGAATTGTTCTATTTTTTGGGTTTAAATAGTCGGACCTAACTTTGATTTTTATCTTGTTAATTAGGTGTTACAAGGGATGGACTAAGTAGACATTTCTTCCACAGACCATCAAAAGCATACACAACAGGTACAAGAAAAAGAAGGAAAATCCAAACAGAATGTCAAGACTTGCAAGGAGGTGAAACCCGTTGGCACAAGACAGGTAAGACTAGGCCAGTAATGGTGAATGGGAAGCAAAGAGGGTGTAAGAAAATTCTAGTTCTATACACAAACTTTGGGAAGAACCGTAAACCGGAGAAGACAAATTGGGTAATGCATCAGTATCATTTAGGACAACATGAAGAAGAGAAAGAAGGTGAACTTGTGGTGTCAAAGATATTCTATCAGACTCAACCAAGGCAATGTAATTGGAGTAACACTACTAGCAGTGCTGCTGGAGATCAAGCCAACAGTGATGTTAATAGCAGAAGGGATAGTGGAAGTGGAAGCTGCTCATCGTCTAAGGACATCAACAATAATAATAATAATATTCCTTCTTCTCATAGGGATGAATTGTCTGCTGCTGTTTGTGCTGCTATGTCAAGTTATTCTACTTTGGATATTCAACAATACAAACCTGAACATTTTAGCTTTCTCCCATTTAGGAAAACCTTTGATCATGATCAGGTATATATTCATTCTTCATTCTTTAAATCACCTTTCACGATTCTACTCTTTGGATAAAAGCTCTTCATATTCTAGTGTTATATTTGAATTTTCAAAAAATGTCTACTATCAGGCAATTTTCGTCACATGATATATATATGTAGGATAGCAGATAATAGTATTTTGTCCTAAGACTCATCAAAAACTATTTAGCTCCATGAAATGTCAAATTCAACAAGACACAAGCAAATAAACGCTAGCTGTTTTTTCAGTTTCCGCATGCACATTGCTTAAATAAGTAGCAACGAAAATTGTACTACTATACTTGACTGTCAATATTTTATTTTTGTTGTTGAGCTATCAAAAGGAAGAAGAAAAAAAAAAAGCATCTCAATCTACCATTAAGTTTGAAATTTGAAATAAAACAAAATACTGTAACAAAATTTTTGAAAATTAATTTTTTTTGCAGGCAGGCATTGTCGTAGGTGAAGGTTCAATTACAAGAGAAAGTGGTCCAGCGGCAGCAGCACCAGAAGAGTGTGACATGGGGGAGCCGCAAAACGTAAATGATCCTCAGCTCCACCAACGCCAACGCCAACACCAACACCAACACCAACACCAACACCAACACCAACACCAACAGCATCTAGTTGCAAGCAGTGCATTCCACATTAGCAGGCCAACACCTCCAATATCAGCCATTATAACTCCGCCTCCACTCCATAACACTTCCGTCATTTTAGGGGAAGATGCCTTCCATGTTCCAAGATCTATAATCCTTCCAAATGACAACTTTCAGGTAACTCAGAAACAGAATCACTTTCTTCTTACTTTTTCCTTTTATAATCAAGTAGGGACAGCTAAAAGAAAAAGAGTATTCTAATTCATACACTTTAAATCCCTTACCGTCTTAAATACTCTACCTATACCAATTTATGTGATATAGTTGAAATTTTGGGAGTTAATGATTTTTTTTTAAAATCTTTTAAATTATTATGATTTAAAGTATCATTTATGTAGTTTTTAAATATATAATGATATTTAAAAGAACATAAAGTTTCTATGTCTGAACTCACGATAATTTTTTTTTTATAAATTTAAATCTCGAAATTCTAACCGTGCCACAAAAATTGAGACTTGAGTTTGTAACTTTTATGATATTAGCTCATTAGAAAGATAATTATGTGTAATTGTTCATTGAAAGTGAGATTTGTAATTTACAAATAAGACATGTTACTTAAGGGCGGATTTAGTGAGTAGACTAGCTTCATCATAACTCAATATTTCTTTGGCTTAGATTACATAAGGAATTAATTTTTAAAAGTAACTAATTAAAAATATTAGTCGGCATTTAATAGTGCCTATTATATTATTTGGTATATAATATAGGAATGCTATAGATTAAAAATGTACAAGTTAAACCCGTAGGGATGGGATAATGAGTGGCATGTAATAAGTAGAAGTGCATTAGGAAACATGGATGATGAGTTTATATTTATGTGTGAGGTAAAACAAAATAAAATAGGAAAGAAGAAATAATCTGCGTTTACAGATTGATCCATGTTTGTTGTAGACAATACATGATCACAAATATGATTATGTTCTAATTGAGTGTATCATCTTTCGGCAGCAACAACAGCATCATAAACTAGGAGCAAGGTCTGCATCTGAATTGGAACAATTAATAATGGGCTGCACTTCAACTGATATCAAAGGAGTAAGTTTTTTAACCTTAAATTAAACATTACGTTTATATACTTGTTCACAACCAACAAATACAATATATACTAATATAAAAGAATAAAAACAAAAGGGGATATGGCTAGGATAAGAAAGTAATTTACTTCTTTATTTGACTATTATTTTAACAACAAAAGAAAAGGAGCTAGAGGTGTAGAGACTTTTCCTTTATCTCTTTATCTCTTTATTCTTTCCAAATTTTATGCTCTTAAGAGTTTTAATTGAAAAGTATCATCATACACTTGTGAAATATTAAATAAACTGGTATAACACAACTGATATAAATCTTTAAATAAATAAAAAAGAAGTGATATCAATCTTGAACTTGCGAATTTTACCTTACTCTCTATTTTAGTATAGTTATGTTTTTTACTATGTGAACCATTCTATATTTGAAAATAATTAAATTTTAAACTTATTATTTTATTTAATAATATAGTAATTTATAGCTACAGAAATATACAATGATATTTAAAGAATATAAATTTCAATTTCTTTTTTTAACTCTACCCATTCAAACCAATTTCATATAATTAATAAAATGAAATAGTGAGTGACTTTTTAAGTAAGAATATATTTTGACTTACTATAAATTTTTAAGAGTTTTTTCATTTTTATTTGTCTATTTTGGATTTGGCATATCTCTTAAGAAACAATGATTAAACTGAGTATTTTAGCACAATACTTATATTAATTAACTAAGGTATAATTTTAGATTTTAGCATATAAGCAATTAATATTAAGTGTAAATAAGAAAAAATTACAATATTTTTTCTTAATATGTTAAAAATAAAAGTCTTTCTTTTAAATAATGGATAAATAAAAATGAATGAATAAAGTATTATTTTATTTTATTTAAATAGTATAAATATATAGTAAAGAGTAATTTTAATTTAAAGTAACTTAAAATAAGTCTATCCAAATAAGTTGTAACTAGAGGTTTTGATAATAAATCATTATATGAAAAAGACAAACAATACTCAATTGCATGCATGGGATTCAGCAATCAAAAGGTAACTGTGATCAAACCGTTTTCTCTTACTTTTCCATCCTTTCGGTTTTTCTATTAAAGAAAGAAATTATATGCGGAACGGAAAAGAGTTGGTTCTCTCTTATTCCATTCCAATCTACTTTACCTCAACACCTCTGTCGTCTTCTTCCCTTACCACTTTCATATTGCACCATTTTCATAATAAAAATAATTTTATCTTTGTTACTCTCTGTCTTAATTTATGAAATACTTCCTTCTTTAGTTTATTTCAATTCTTCTTATCTTTTCATATTTATAAAAAAAAAAATATTAAATTTTAAAATTTTCAATTCACCCTTAATAAGATAATATATAATTGACATAATACATAAACAAAATTTCAAATTTAGCCGGAGCTGGCATGTAAATATTTCAATTTTGAATATCCACATTTAGACATCTTAATTTGTGTTTACTCTGTTAGTTGAATACTCTAACTTATAATATAATTATCTAGACACTTTTAAAGTAATGTGTCACGTTGATGTCGGGTGTCAACGGGACACAATAGGAATGAGTTGGAATATTTAGTTTTCAGTTGAGATAATTTTGAGGTGTCTAGATGTACACTCTCAAAGTTAAAGTACTTACATGCCAACTGATGCCAAATTTAAATATTTATTTATGTATTATGCTTTTATAGTTATAGTAATGTCTAAGAAGGTGTTTGGATTGATTTAAAAGTTCGTCAAACATATTTTTAAGTCAGTTTTTTATTTCTGAAAGTGTTTGACAAAAATAAAAATAACTTAAAATAAGTTAGAAAATGTTTGACAAGGTTAAAAATAACTTAAAATTAGTTAAACATGACATTAAATAAGTTAAAAACCAAAACTAGGTCTCCCCCTACTTTTTATTTTTTGACTTAAAAGTTATTTCAGTTTGACTTTTTATTTTTGACTTAAAAACTACTTTTTTTAAGCCAATCCAAACGGGCTCTAAGAGTTGTTTTAAGTCATAAGTTTAAAATATCATTATTTACCTTTTAATCTGCATGCATGAACAAGTCTTAGGGTATTTTTGGTACGAAAAAAATATTTTTTGAAAACTGTTTTTCAATTATCATTTGGTTCGTCAAATAAAAATATTTGAAAAAATATTTTCTTTAGGAAAACGAGGTCCTTAAAAATAAGAAAAATGAGTTCATTAAAAGGGTAGGGAAAATAAGCTCTACTAGTGACATTTCATATTGATGGTATCCTCCCACCCTTGAACACACCTCATCTTCAGCCCACATTCCATAGCCCTCATCCCCTCCATCACAAACCCATATCTTCCCACCTTCACCTTCCATAGTACTTTTCTGAATTGTATACTATTTGTTGTAGGATAATAGTTTTTATTATTAACACACAAGAAAATAAGTAGAATATCGCAGAAAACATTTTTCTTTGTATCGAACACTCCCAATATATTTACATATGTTTCATTGTTTCTCTTTCTGCTTCTTCATTTGCCCATTCGCTTGAAGTTGCTTTGATATTATCATGCATATTAATTTGAACAACCTTATGATTTCTTATAATAGTGTCTGTTATCTTTGTTTTTTCCGTTTTGTATACAAAATCTAGAGGTTCCATTCTAGTTTAATCAGCTGTACTTAAATAGTGGTAAAATCTGATAACTCTGTGACTTGCTCTTTGAAAACTTAATGGATTCCATAATGCATATTTATGTACTTAATTATATATATCCACAATATTTGGACATGCTCCAATTGTGAAACCTCAAGTTTGGAATGGAAACCGGCAAACATTAACCAACAACTTTTGACAACAAAGAAAAGGGGGAGAGATGAAGCTAAAACCTTTACAAATATGCTTTACATTGAAATAGTTTAAATTAGGCCAAAATCCTGACATTAATTGCTTCCTAACTAAGAAAACACATCAATAAAATGCAAAGACAAGAAAGATGTTACTTTTATGCGGGCATGTTCATTTTGTAAAGAAGAAAAAAGATTCATAATGTGTGATTTCATTTGTGACATGCCTAACATATATTTGAATTGTTGAATGTATTTATTAGTACTAATAAATTTGTATTGATTGTTGTAGGAGTCATCCATCACAAACTCTCAAGATGCTGACTGGTTGAAATACTCACACTTCTGGCCTGACCCTGACAACCCTGATCACCATGGCTAGGGATGGAGGAGAAAAATAGAAACTCTCATCTTCATCATTACTATAATTCAAGACTTGTTGAAGTTTTGCACAAATAAGTGATCAATTCAAAGAGGACCAAGTCAATACACTACTCTACTAGTATACTTGTTTTTATTTTAATTTACTATATATATAGTATCTTTTACAACTGAAATGTTGGCAAAAGCTAAGGTACTGCCTGAAGCTCAACTGAACTAACACTTCAATACAATCCAAGAAAGAAGAAGGAGGGAGACCAAGAAAGGCTGCTCTCTTCTGACAAGAAATGCAACAAAGACTCAAAGAGAATTAATGCACCTGCATGAAAATCATCACCACTATGATTACGATATCATCTTATTATTATTTGTTTATTTATTTTTTTGCTTATATATAATTTCTTTTATTTTGTTGTTTTTTTTTCACATGAAACACCATAGGAATATTTGTGCAAAGTGCATACCCAACTTTGTTGATTGCGTCTATGGACAGTCACTTTATAGAGTAGAATACTCTTTTTTTTGGGACACTAAATATTTCCCTTTATAGAAATGAAATGTGATATTGATTCTCTAGTTTCTTTACTGACTTTCCTTGCATCCAACTTTTGATGAGATAAATTAAGTTAAAATTAAATGCTTATAGAAATAAAATAGCATCTTGTGTTAGCACCTAGTTGGTAACAAATCTAACATGGAGTACTACTTTAATAGTTTGTAGTGTATATAGTTACTCAACCTTTTGCTTTACTCATGATAGGTTCCTACTATTTTATGTGAGTAATTATTATTTTTTCAATTTATGTTCTATAATCGTCTTGGATGAATCATGTTCTTCGGTAACCTATTTCTTTTTACGAGTGAGTTTGGATGAGGCAACACCTTGCCTTTCCTTTTTTATTTACGGAGCAACAAACTCAGATATCTCCACAACAACCTCTGCATCATGTGGTGTGGATGTCTTGGTGCGCTTACTGACCTCAAGTCTTTACAATGGTCTAAAATGAGTAAATTTCAAAACCCACTTGCAAATCCTCAAAATCAAGCTTCAAATTTTACAATTTAAACTCAAAAATTCAGAGAAAAACTCAAAATCTCAAACTCAGGGAATCAGAACTCCTGAAACTTCATTTAAAATTTCAATTTATAGTTGCCCAATTTTTGGCCTGAAAGACCATTGGGCGAAGTAAGTCGCGCCACGCCAAACCAGTCGGCGATCCACCCTTTGATCCAATCCATCGCCAATCTGCATTGGCAATTTTTCTTCAGGGTTTTGTGACTTTATGTGATCAAGGTTGCCATTGCGGAGTCGCTCGGCGATCCGCCGACTGCCCATTCTTGTCGTCAAGTTGGTTTTTCACCAGGGCTGGCACGCTAGAATTTTGGGCGAGCTAAAGAGCCACTCGACGGTTCGCCGAGTGGTCTTGGCTATCACCATGATCGCTTTTCTTCACTTCTTCAGCTTGTTTGCTCCTTTTTGTCCGATAGTGTCCTTGCCTTGCTCCTTTAACCTTCATAGCTACAAATCAACACTTTAACACCAGTTTAGAGCATAAATTAGGCATTTGAAGACACTTAAACTATCAAAACAAAGCCCTAAATGAGTCGAAATCTCTGAGTCATCAAAACCCCCAACTTAAACTTTTGCTTGTCCTCAAGTAAAACTCAAGATCAATCGGTTCAACAAGGATGTCTACAAACAATCACTACTAAAAAACTCCCAAAAAACGACGGTCAAAAGCGACGGACTGCATCGCTTTTTCATTATTTTTTTCAGTAATATTTTTTTTAAAAAAGCGACGGACTGCGTCGCTTTTTTTATTTTTTCATTTATTTTTTATTTCCTAAAAGCGACGTCGTCCGTCGCTTTTCTGGAAATTTATATTTTGAAAATCCCAGAAAAGCGACGGACTAAAGGACACTGTTCGTCGCTTTTCTGGAAAATAATTTTTTAAAATACCCAGAAAAGCGACGGACTAAAGGACCCTGTCCGTCACTTTTTTGGGTTTATTTGAAAAAGATAATGCAAAAAAGCGACGGACAAAACCACCCTGTCAGTCACTTTTTTCTGCAATTTTTCGACAGTAGAAACTGCTGCCCACCTGCAAATATAAATCAATTCAATTCAATTCAATTCATATTTAACCAGCCCAATCAAACAATATAATATAAACACACAACATATACAACATCAAACTTAAATCAATATTCAAAAATATCTAAATCACAATACAAAAACTTATTAAGTGTTTCAAAATGTGTTTCAAAAGAGACCTAAACTATGGAGTGGCATTTACAAAATCATCCTCCTCCTCCTCACTATCGTCGTCGGTGTCCTCGACTGGAGAAGATGTAGTAGGTTGATGAGCGAGGTTCATCACTTGTTCTTTGATTTCTTGAACGGTCACACGCATGCTTTGTTGTTCAGCTACTCTTCTTCGCTCCGACTCTGCCAGTGCCGATGTAAGTTGTGCTATTTGAGCCGACATAGCAACAATCTGAACACCATCAAGTGCCTCGGCTTGACATGATGATCCAATACCTTGTAATCCTGATTGGAGTCGTCTTACACCGTTTCGAGAGCTTATACCATAAACTCTACCCTTGTATGTCCCCCCTACCACTTTATCTATCCAAATTTGGGTGGATAATTCAGGTATCATTTGGACCGAACTATCTAGACTCTCAGCGACGTACTGATGAAACTCATTCTGCATATTAAATATAAAAATTGACATAAATATATATACATAGCATAAATATATTCACTATTAATATATATTATTCATATTAAATAACTTACAAAAGTTTGTTCGGCCCTTTCCTCGATCGACACATCCGGATCTGACTCATTTTCTTTCTTCTTCACATGAGTCTTCTTGAAAACATGTTCAATGGGAGTGCGCCCCAATTCTTTTTCCTATAATTAAAAACTGATATTTATAACGATATATATGAATCAACTAATTATTTATTTAAAAGTTTGAATTAGAACTTACCATCTCTCTTGTAATTTTTCCAACGGTCTTTGCACCTCCGGTGTGCAACTAGCCACCCCTAAGACTGACTCTAGCCTTTTTGGCTTGTTCGTACATTGCCTTAAACTTATCTGTGTTCCAATACACACGCAAATCATCAAAACCATGAGGCAACATCCAATTCGGACGTTCATCAGTATCCCAAACTTTCTTTAGCCAGCTAGACAGTTTCGCGGATGCCCACCTCTCAAATGTGGTCGCAATGACTAAATTGTACCTCGACTCCCAAGTACACATAGTCTTAAAAAAAAGTTGAATAGCGTTAATTAGATCGATAGTAAAAAAAAAGTAAAGTATACTAAAATTATTAAACTTAACTAAAAAATACATACCTTAAATTCATTAAACATCGCCTGGCGTATACTGTTTGGAATCTCACTCCAAGAGTGATAAGCCTGTGTATAAAGTCTTCTAACACAATCTTTTAAAGCCCGGGCAGCATCCTTTGCAGAATGCCACCTGCAAAACACATAATAAATATGTTAGTTCATGAATAATATATTAAAGTATAAGAAATAAATAAAATAAACTACAAAATAGATAACAAAACAAACTTACGATGATCCATCCGGCTTAATCATGACTCTACCAAGTCTGTCCTTTTGGCCAGGAGCTAGAGCAGGCATCTCAGCATCTGGTGTAGCACTAGGTGCAGTTGTAGTACAAGGTGATACACAAGGATGCACAAAATGCTGAGTCAATGAAGGCGTACCGACTATAGCATCTGACTGCCTGCTACTAGAATCTCCAATCCTCATGGCAGAGGAGATGTACCTGTGGGAGATGGAGTACCATCCGATATCCTACCTGTCGATAAGGGTCGTGGTCGATGAATAGCTTGTAAAGGTATGTACTCGTAGCGCCGTGGAGGCAATGCCTGTGAAGTAGAGGAAGCACTGACTGGTCAACGATAATTAGGATAATATGCCCGAGGATCCGCCGTACCAAATGTAACAACAAATAAATGAGTATCATGACTGATGCGCTCTGGCACAGAAGAAATAGATCCTGGAATATCCTCAGGATCTATGGGTCTCCTAGACTTCTTTTTTTATCCTTATTAGTCTGGCTAACTCCAAGATGCTCGCGATGTCTATCACCGTCACTGCCTGATGACATCTGTATGCAAATTTACATGTATAATATATAAAAATCATAAATTAAATAAAATTAGCAAAATAAATTAACTTACATATACTAGCTTTCATTCTACTACTATTCCTCCTCGCTTGTTTCAATTCCATCATTCTCTCATTCTTCCTCCTCAGTTGTTTCATTTTCATTATCGTCCCATTCTTTGTCATCAAATGATTCATTTTCCTCATTCTCGAATATTTCTTCCTCAACATTCAGTATCTCATCATCAGATACGTCTTCAAATATGTGTTGAGGATGTTGTAGTGTGATTTCCAATTCAATATCAACTTGTTGATGAACAATTGCAACATCATTTTGATACGCCATATCTAAGATATTGTCAATTTCAATTCTTCCCACATGCTTAGTTTTTATAACAACCCACCAATCAGCTTTGTCTCTACGCAATGGATATGGAGCGTAATACACTTGTTTAGCATTTTGTGCAATAATAAAAGGATCACAACTTGTGTATTTCCTGGTGTGCTTAACTTCAATTATATTATGTTGATGGTCCACCTTTGTGCCTCTATGTGATGGGTCAAACCACTCACACCAAAACAATACAATCTTCTTTTTAGGCCAACCTGAATACCTCACTTCAATAATCTCATGAATGACACCATAATATTCAATAGTTTGACCAGCACCATCAACATCACCTTGTATGTAGACACCGCTATTAATTGTTCTCTTGTTCCTAGAAACTTCTTCAGTTTGAAACTTAAAATCATTGACACAATGCTTATTCATTGTCAGTACTTCAGATTCAGGTCCAAGTGCTACTTCTTTCACTAATTGCAAATGTTGGACACTTGAGTATTCATCATAAACCTACGTGATTGTTATTTCAAGTAATATAATTTAGTATAACATGAATATATTATTAAATACTTAGTGATTCAATGTAAGCTTGCACACTTACATAGTTTGTTAGCCATTTCAAAAAATTTGTATAGATGACTCCATTACCTCATGTGTTTACGAACAAGCTGATCATCTTACATTCAAGTCTTTCGTTAGTTAATGAACACTTATTAGTATGTAATTTGATAACATATTTTTAGCACTTACTTGAGATATGGTTGAATCTCTGGACAATTAAGCAAAATATATGTCACAGCTAATTGCATTTCCATATTAGTGAAGCCTCACTTTTCACGCTTTTTAGATCCTCGACCATTTTGATTAAAAAATGATATCGGTGGAAATAAAGGATCAATATCGCCTTCATCATTGCGATTAGGCCTGTTTCTCCAACATGACACATCATCACCAAAGTAATAAGAAAAAAATCACCAGTTTCTCTCCCAATATAACCTCGAACAGCTGATCCTTCAATCTCTCCCCTTTGCTTAATTGTTTGCTTGGAACTGCCAAATTTTTTGCATGTATATATATGTTAATAAAAGACTTGGTAAATATATATAACTTAGTGAATATTTCAAATGGATACATCCATCTTGTTTGAACCGGACCTCCGAGGCGGGCCTTTTGTACAAGGTGAATTGGAAGATGCTCCATCACATAAAAGAAACCACATAGAAATATCTTCTCCAACTTAGTAGTAATAACAAGAATATTTTCCTCCATCCTATCTAAACTACTCTCCAACATCTTTCCAGAACACAAATCTTTTAAAAAAAGACTTATATCTGTGATTGGTTTCCATATCCTTTCGGGTAGATGGCTAAAAGCGATAGGAATTAAAGTTTCCATGAACACATGACACTCATGACTTTTTATACCTATCAATTTTCCTTCATTCATATCTGCCCGCTTTCCTAAATTCGAAGCATAGCCTTCCGGCATCCTCAAAATTTTAGCCCACTCACAAATTTCATGTTTCTCATCCAATGTGAATGAAAGATTGGCTTTGGGCGTAACTATTTTACCATTTTGTAATTCTTGCAGCCATAACTCTTTTATCCTACAATATTCCTTTATGTCCATTCTAGCTTTTGGATTGTCTTTTGTCTTATCCTTAACATCCATCATTGTGTTAAACAAATTGTCAAAATAATTTTTTTCAATGTGCATCACATCAAGATTATGTCGTAGCAGATTGTCCTTCCAATACGACAACTCCCAAAATATGCTTTGTTTGGTCCAATTATGTTCAACACCATATCCAGAAATTCTAGAAGGTGAAGCTTTTGTAACTTTAGGTAATTGAGAAACTCTCTCCCAAATTTGATGCCCTGTGAGTAATGTAGGTGGGGCGCCACTTTCAATCTTATTTTTCCTAAATGCATTTTTCATTTTTCTAAACTCACGATCCATTGGCAAGAACTTGCGATGACAATCAAACCATGTATTTTTTCTGCCATGCTTTAAAGTGAATGCCTTACTATTTTCCATGCAATACGGACATGCTAGCTTTCCAACTGTCATCCAACCAGACAACATCTCGTATGCAGAAAAATCATTAATAGTCCACATTAAAGAAGTACACATCATGAAATTCTGCTTAGTTGATATATCATAAGTCAAAACGCCTTCAAACCACAGTTGTTTGAGCTCATCTATCAATGATTGTAGATAGACATCAATCAAACTTTTTGGATTGCGAGGACCTGGAATAACACAACTTAGAAAGATGTAGGGACTGGTCATGCACATTTCAGGAGGAAGATTATACGGATTAAGAAATATCGGCCAGCATGAATAAGGCGAAGCAACATTAGAGAATGGTGTGAAGCCATCTGCACACAACCCCAATCTGACATTTCTTGGTTCACTAGCAAAATCAGGATATACATTATCAAAATTAGATGGATGAGACAAGACACCTGGCGATCTTCTATATTCACGATGCCATCTCATATGTGGGGTAGACCTCATTGATGCATACAACCTCTTTAACCTAGGAATAAAAGGTAGATAATGCATCGCCCTAACTGGGACCATTTTTCCAGCCGGAGTCCTCTTATAATGAGCATGTCTACAAAATTTACAATTTTCTAATTCACAATCAGTCTTGTAAAACAACATGTAGCCATTAACACAACAATAAATTCTATCATACGTCAATCCTAACTTGGAAACCAAACGCTTTGCCTGATAGAAGTTCTTAGGTATGTTAAACTACAGATTAACTAGTTTACCCAAAATATCAACCATTGAGTCCATAACCGCATTAGGAACATTCCAATCTAATTTAATATTCATTAATCTAACCGCAACTGACAAAGCAGAATGCAGACTCCCTTCACATAGTGAACGACTAGACTTTTCTAATTGATCATAGAAGCGTCTTGCTTCTTCATTAGGAGCTTCATCAAAATATTGTTAGGGTTCCATCCCACCTTGAACCCCGAAAGCATCATTGATCATTTCATAAACCCTATCATGTTCAACCCTATCTTGTTCAACCTTATCATCATGTTCAACCCTAATTTGACCATGTGGTGCAAGCATATTATATTCATCCACATACATCAAATTATAAAACATACCATTCAATCCATCTCTTTCTCCATGATCAATCCATACAAAATATCTAGGCTTAAATCCATTACTGTATAAATGAACCATGATTGTACCTGGTTCAAAAAAATTTAAGCACCTACATGCACTACAAGGACACCTAATCAATCCATTATTCTTGAAAATGTCAAGTGTCATTGTATGTTCAATAAAATTTCTAACACCGTCAATAAATGCAGGTTGCAAACCAGCACCAATTTCATAATGCATATTATACATCCACAAACGATGATCCATCTACAAATATATAGATATTCAATTATATTAATAAATTAAATAATAATTTTACTACATTAAACTAATTTATATTGTTAATATAAATACTACATTTCAAGATCTAAAAAGTTAAAGCTTAATTAATTGATGAATACTAATTAATTAATTTCAAATATATTAAGTTCAAGTTCTAGTTAAGTTCAAAATTAAGTTTATATTAATTCCTAATTAAGTTTTCAAGTAATTATAAATTAATTAAGTTCAATAAATTTCTAATTAATTTAAGTTCAAATTAATTAAGGTCAATAAGATTTTCAAGTATTACAAAATTCTAATTAAGTTCAAATAAAATCCAAGTTCTAATAAGAATAAAAATTAATTTCTAATTAATTAAGTTCAACAACATTTCAAGTTCATATTCCTAATTAAGTTCAATTTATAGTAAATTCAAGTTATAATTAATTATAAGTTCTAATTAAGTTGTAATTCAAATCCCTTATAAAATCCCAAATTCAAAACTAGCTAGCTAGTGCTAAAATCCCAAATAAAATTAAGGTCAACAAGATTTTAAGTTCATATTCCTAATTAAGTTCAAGTTATAATTAATTATAAAATCTAATTAAGTTGTAATTCAAATTCCTAAAATACCAAATCCAAACCTAGCTAGTCCTAAAATCTCAAATTCAAACTATTAGTCATAAACTCTCAAATATAATTCAAATAAGTCCTAAATTTCAAATTCAAATTCTTAAAATCACAAATTCAAAGTAGTCCTAGAATCCCAAAATCAAACTAGTGCTAAAATCTCAAATTCAAACTAGTC
Organism: Solanum piurae; assembly: GCA_029582685.1. Taxonomy (NCBI): domain Eukaryota; kingdom Viridiplantae; phylum Streptophyta; class Magnoliopsida; order Solanales; family Solanaceae; genus Solanum; species Solanum piurae. The sequence continues at coordinate 31,712 of JAJOOO010003259.1, forward strand.
TTAAAATCACAAATTCAAACTAGTCCTAAAATCTCAAAATCAAACTAATTAACTCAAGAAATACCCAAATTCAAACAAGTCTTTAACTACCCTAATTCAAACTACTCCTAAAATCTCTAATTCAAACTAGCTAGTCCTAAAATCCAAATTCAAAAACTACTCCTAAAATACCCTAATTCAAAATAGTCATAAAATACCCTAATTCAAACTAATCCTAAAATTACACAAATTCACTCACTAACTAATAATCCCTAATTCAAACTAAAAATCAATAAACATAAATTCAATAAACTAATTACAATTAAACAGCTAACAAAATCAAAATATAGCTCAATTTGATTTTTTTGATGAATTATTAAACCCTAACCTTAAAGGAGAAGGATAGATTGAAGAGAGAGGAGAAGCAGGCAGTGACGGCTTGTTCGGCAGCAACGGAGACGACAACTACAGCTCGCGGAGGCAGCAACGACACGGTGATGGCGGTGAGGAGTGGAGAGAAGGAGGAGAGATTGGAGAGTTTTCAGAAATGGGGAAATGGGGAAATGGGGGAAAATCCCGTCTCTATTTTAGATATTTAATGAAAAGCAATGGACAACGTCTCTATGTCCGTCACTTTTTTTTTCAAATAGTTGACCAACATTTTGACCAAAAAGTGATGGACTAAGAGACGCTGTCTGTCGCTTTTTAAAAATAGTTGACCAAGTAGTTTGACCAAGAAGCGACGGACATAAAGATGCTGTCCGTCGCTATAATAAAAAAAATCTCTTAAAATAAATTAAAAGCGAAGGACATCGTGGTTAATATTTTAATTTATATAGAATTATTTTTAATAAAAGCGTCGAATGGCATCGCTATATATATTAAATAAATAATTATTAATTATATATATATATATATTTGGCACAACAATTCAGTAAAAGAAGCGACGGACTAAGAGATGATGTCTGTCGCTTTTTGTCAAATAATTTAAAAAATAATTATTTTTATTAAAAAGCGGTGGACAACGTGGCAAAAAGCATCATTTTTTTGAGCAACATCGTCCGTCGCTTTTCAATCCGTCGCTTTTTAGCAGTTTTTTAGTAGTGAGTGCTGCTTAAGATTCAATCATGAATGCACACAAAAGGTTCAAACTACACATACCATGCTTAGTTGTGTACTCAAAGATTCAAATTATGACTTACCATTATCAAAATACTCAAGCTCACAATGCTTGCTTCAAATGCAAGTTCAAGCTCAACAAAGGTACTCAAATGCCGTCACAACAAAGATAATTCCATATTCACACAAACTTTCTCAAAAATTTAAGGTCCCGGAATCACATACAACTCTCACACTCAAAAAGATGAACACATGTATGAATCCACCCATAGGTTTGCCCTTATATTCCAATCAACATTCATTTTAGCTCAATCAAGATCACGAAGGTTTTTTTAAGGCTTGTAACGGGGCTGAGTGTAAATGTATGGTCATTTAGGCTTAGTGGCTTCTACCTTCATGAAGGATGCCTGAAAATCACTTTTTATCCTTCTCTTTCACATTCAAACATGTTCATAATCTATGATGAGTCCACAATTTGGACTCATTTAGGGCTATATTTTGATAGAATTAGTGTCCTCAAATGCATATTTTGTCTCAATATCTGATGAAAACACTTAAATTTCAGGAAATTGGATTTTGAGGCAAAGCATGGACACTACTTAGCAAAAAGGAACAAAGGCAGCTGAAAGAACAAAGAAATGAAGATTTGCGGATCGCCAAACCCATTCGGCAAATCGCCAAAAGATCTTAGTCTCACCTTTTGTTCCAGTTTGATGAGCCCTAAAGGAAATGATCAAATCGGTGATAAAAAAGAGTAGTCGATGTGTCATCGAGTAGATTCGCGAAGCAGTACTATACCGCCCAATGATCCAGGACGTGAGGAGGCTGAAGGCAAAAGCTGAAAGGCGATGAAACAGGCCAAATGGTGGATCGTCGAGTGCATCAGCGATCCTGACTAACTTCGCTGAACGATCCTTCGCAGAGCATTTTATGAAATCTATAAATACTAGTTCAGTTTTTATTCTTAGAAGCAATTTTAGACTGATATTAGACATTTTTTACATTTTCCAGCTTTTAGCTCTAAGTTTCGGGAGACATTGTTCTTGAAGGGTTTCAACTCCAAGAAATTGGGTGTGGATCTTTAATATTCTTCACCTTTGAATTGTTTAAAGACTTAATTCTGCATACCCATTGGATGGTAACACCTTTTGGTATCGATTTCTATCTCTTTAGCTTGTCTAGCTAAAACGCCAATTCTTGGGGTGTGATTTTGTGAATATGGGTTAAATTAGTTGGTGGGTCTTCCTTGTTGACAGTTTAATCGTAGTTTAATTGTGATTTCATTTAGTAGTTGTGGTGGAACTTAATGAAATGTAGTTGCAAATACGATTTCACCTTTGTGTTTTCGGCTTGCTCGAGAGAGAGGTCGTGAAACTAAGACTACTAAATCGATGGCCGGTGGGAGTGGGTCGACATGAGGTTCAACTCGAGAGAGTTAACCCTAGTCTCATTCCCACACACTCGGCTGAAGAGAGTGAGTGGGCTAAGGCGGAGGCTGTTCTTCATGCGGCAAGTGGGTGTTCGAGAGAAACCCACTTGAAATGGGGTAAGTTTCTCGAGTGAGAGCTTATCCCCCTTAAAGTCGAGCCTAGTCACAATTATTCTATGAATTCTATATCAAAAGAATGTACCCAATAATCTCTTTTATCCCGTATTCCTATCACATCCCAAGAATCCCGTCTCCTTGATTAGTACTTTTTATATTTTCGCTGCTTTTGCTTACTTGTGGCAAACCCCCACTGTTAATTGACGCTTGCGTCACTCCCCTTGATTTAATATGTTTATATTCGATAATGTTTATAGCTACGACTAATTAGAACTTAATTTTATTTTTTCTATTAATTTTCACCACCATTCCCTTGGGACTCGACCCTAATCCTTGGTTGGGTTATTATACTATTGCACGATCGTAGACACTCGAATTGGAAGTTGTGTCTTGATTACACAAACATCAATCCACCCCATTTTTCAACAAAACATGAATCACCGGATACCCCATTTGTTTCACTATTTTCACAACTTTTTGTCCTTTTCAGTCTTTTTCTTTTCTTTCTTCTCTTTTTTTTTTTTTTTTTTTTTATATGGAGGGGTTCCATCTTTTTCAAAACAATCCATTAAAGGGGGATTCTTCACACTTCTTCCATCTTTTTCAAAACAATACATTAAAGGGAGATTCTTCACACTTCTTGTCTTTCCTTCTTTTTCACCACACCCCCAACTTAGGCTTTTAGCCTAAGTTGGCTATTCAAACGAACCAATACTTCATGAAGTTTATGGGTGATGGGATAAAGAGGTCAAAGTTGCTCAAGTTTCTTCCAAAGAAAAGTAATAGTCTCAAAAGATGCCAATCAAGGTTCACACTTCTCACAAGGTTGGCCACAAAAAGATATATTATCAAATTGGTTCACTCTTCAAACTTTTGCCTAAAATCATTTCAATTGCTTGCTTCACTCAATCAATCAGACCAATGGGGTAAATTCTAGATGTCATCAAGCAAAACGGTCAAGACAACCTCACCACACAAGGTATTGATACAATTATCAAACAATACTTCATACTTTCTAGCAAGCATGCAATGTTCATCACAAGAGACTTATTTAAAAACCGACTAGTCACAACGAGAAGCTAAAAGTTCACATATTGCCTATGTAACTTAGTTTGTCTCATCGTAGCCACACATTAATTTCGTTCAATTAAGAGCACTCTTCAAGTCATCGGTATTGACCACAACCGACACTCAAATTTGCACAAGAACAACCACAATCACACACAAAAGAGGTGGTAAATTTTTTAACTTGGTTCAAAACCATTTTCAAATTAAAACAATGGGCCACAATTTATCAACAACCACAATTTAACAACCAAGATATATATAAACCAATAAGTTGCAATATTCACAAAAATACAATCAAAATCAAACCAGTATTCACAAAACAGCCCACAAGAGGTAGGTATGGATATACCTCACCCCACCAACAAAATTCACAGTTGTCTTTAGATGCAACAAAAAATAGAAACAATCTAGAAAGAGAACAGAAATGAGGCAAAGAAAATCATCCTGCCAGGCTAGGCCTGGGGTGAAGTCTACATATCCATAGCTTCCTCTGTCTGGGCATCAGTGCCCGATATCTTAACATCTTTGGCTCTACTAGAGCCCACCATGGAAACATCCCTCAAAGAGGCATGTACAACTGTATGCACCAAGGCTCCCTCAAGGTCTGCTAAGTCATCATAGACAGCCGCATCAGTAACACCTAGCTGCTCCTCATCTGTATCAGCCTCTGACTCAGCATCATCATCATTAGCTCTAGTCTCATCTCCGGTAGTAGTCGGAGGCACCTCAGAACAAGCTAGAATATTTGCACTCGGCATGTCGGGAATCTCCACAGTCCCAAACAACATGGTAAAATCAGTGGACTTTAGCTGGTCCACATCCTTTCTCAACCCAGTAATGTCGGCCTTCAAGGACATTACAACATATGTAGCTCCCTTGCCCTTATCATACTCCTCCACTCTCATAGTCAGGGCATCCAAAGCCAACTTGTGGCACTCATTCTGAACACCATACTCCCTCACCTCAGCCCTAATGGGGGCTAAGGCAACAACAATAGCGCGCTCTATCATCCCAGGCATAACAATCTTTTCCTGGGAGGCACACATATCAACAGATTGGTCCAAATGGCCCATCTTGTAAAGCATAGCCTGGGTGATAGAGGGTTGGGAGGCAGAAGTAGCTGCAGAAGATCTAGGGGGAGGGGGTGCAACAGGTGTACTTGGGGTCTCAAAAGCATAGGTCCAGAAGTACCTTAAGGCCCACTAGCCTGAGGGAGCATAATTGCCTCTGTCGGTAACATGTCCACGTTAACCTCCGAGGAAGTATCCACTGGTGCTGCTCTCCTCCTGTCGGCCTCATCTCGCTGGTGCTCGGCCTCAATAAGTCGGATGTCAGTAGAAGAGGTGGGTGTCACCTCGATATCCTTCTTCTCATCTCTCGGGACACTGGCCCATCTGCATAACTTGGTGATCAGCACCAGGAATGAGAGTGAGGTTTGTCTCTGCTTGGCCCTTATGGCCATCTTCTACTCTATCAACAACCCCAAATTCATCTTCTGGTGAGAAATGATGGAACCTAGACAGGCTGCCTTTGGGTGTCCGGGGATGGACTCGTACTGTGATGGCATGATGGTGCTGCTGATGAACCTGAACCAGTATCTGGCAGCAACATTCAGGTCATTCTTTTCTATCGGTGCACCAACCTCTATGCACCTCGGGGTGGCATCAAATATAAGGGGTGCAGCCAACCCTTAAGGTCCTCTAAGGTCTTTTTCTAGACCAAGTCGATGTAATCATGCATAATTTCAAAGGAGCAACCTAGTACAACATTGATATCTGAACAACGACATTTAAATTTCTTCCCACAAACCATCAAAAAGTACAACAGCTTGAACATACTAGCCTTCTTATTCCCCTTTGGCACTAGCTCACCATTGGCTGAATAAAACTCCCGGACCCAATTGGCAATGTAGGGGTCCCGAGGTTTCGTAAAGATCTCAAACTTATGGTATTTTAGAGTGCTCCACACCTTTGGGTATTTGTCCACCACATCATCGATAGATAATATTTTCTCCTCTAGAATGGTCCTCAAACCCTCAGGCTTTAGTCGGTTTAGTGATTGGGGGTTGACCTACAGACCGTAGGTGGGTGTCCGTGTATGTCCACCTCCAACCTTCCCCAGAAAACTCAGACAAAATCTTCTAAGGCATGACCCACGGCCGAACTCACGGACCGTAGGTCAGACCATGAGCTATAGTCCTGGTTTGTGGATCGAGACCCCATAACCTATTCTATGAACTCAAATGACGGTTGACTAGGATGGACCATGGGTGAGTCCACAGACCGTCAGTCAGTCTATCGGTTGGCCCCAATTACTTTTAAGTCAGGGGTCATTTGGTGTTTTCCTTATGCATTGGACCTCTAAACTACATCGTTTAACCCCTAAACTACGTTGTTTTAATCAGTTTTAGCCTAGTCACTTAATTAGAACTTACCCTAGTCAACTCATTCTCCAAAATTCATCCAAGTTGAACAAAAAGAAGGAGAAAGAGTCGACCAAGCCCTCTCCAAGAACGCAACAAGTTTTCTTCAGTAATGCCCCGAAATCGAAAGATTTCTCCGTGATTTATGTCACTAGGTATGTGGGATTTCACTAGTCGGTTCCTTTCACCTATTAGGTCCCTAGAATTCAATCAGATTCTTGATTCTCTACAACATGTTAGACCTAGGGTTTCTAGAATTTCAAATTTTATGTTGTGATTCAGTTGTTAGACGAGTCCAAATCAGATTATCATGTTTTCATGGAATTATTGCTTAGTTTTTGCTTGAAACTCAGAACCCTAGTTGTATAGATTCGTTTAGTCCATGAATTACACTTGCTAGGTCAGATTATTCAGATATACATGCACCAGTTTAAGAATGTTTTATTATGAGTATATAAATGTTGTGTTTTTGGTAAGCATGTCAATATTTTGAGCTATTCAGTGTTACAGAAATTCAGTCATAATGTGTTAATTACATAATCAGTTAGAAGTAGGATTAATACCGAGTGGACTAAGGGCTAGTCACCCTCATAGTCCCAAAACTACGTGCCCCCATAGGTAAGTCCCTTTTGTGGGCATTATACTTAGTGATCGTGCAGTCATGCCTCTATACCCTTGGCAAGGTATATTGGGTCCTCTCGATAGGGCGTATACATCAGACTCCACATTTAGCTCATGTGGTTTTATGTTGGTTATTAGTAGCTCTCACAGACAGATTCTAGTGTATTGATCAAGTTATCAGTTACAATTCAGTATTCAGTATGTTATAAACGTGGTCACTACATTCAGTTAGTTCATATTCAACATGTTAAGCATATTTATCATGTTCGAATTATATCATTGCTTTATCGTTTTGTTCAATTATATGTTTTATTCAGCTTTATTCTATCCTGCATGCTCAGTACCTTTCAAGTACTGACGCATACTCTGTGCTATATCTTTTTGTGATGTAGGTTCAGGTCCTCAGCATTTAGATCACGCATAGATCGGTTCCCAATCTTCAGTTCAACAGCTTTAGTGTTGAGTCCTCATATTTCGAGGACAATAGACATGTTTCTATTCTTAGTCTTTTCCTTTCAGTTTTCAGTATTTGCTAGAGTTAGCTAGGGGTATGTCCCAGCATCTCTAGTCAGTTAGATGCCTATTTCAGACATAGATAGATTCAACTTTAGTGTTTGAGTTTTATTTCAGTATCTTAAATTCTCCTAATTTATATATTCAGATAGTATTGGGTATGCCCCATCATTTCAGTTGATCTCATGTTTTAAGCTTCCGCATAGTATTTCTTGTTTTAGTATTTCTTTAACTATGCTTATGATATGCCAGCAGGGTTAGCTTGGGGTCACTCATGATCCTAGGTCCCTTGTTAACGTCCAGGGGTAGCCTCGGGGAGTTATAAACTTGCTTTTAGAGCACTAGGTTTAAGTGTCCTAGGATGTCTGAAAAGCCGCACTAAGTAGAGTCATTTTCATGGGTGTGAAGTGCACCACATATAATGAGAGGGAAGTGTTTTAGGAAAACTTCAATTTCTTGATATTCTTATCGTGCATTGGTATGATCTCTCTTTCTAATCCACTTTTATGTATTTTCAGATCATGCCTCCTTATAGAGCTTACGCAAGGAATGCAAATGCCTACAACGCTAATACACCTCCTCCAGTCCTAGATCAGGAAGTTTCGAATACAGAGTTTAGGAATATTATTCAGCTTTTGGCTCAGAGTGTGTCCAACCAGAACAATCAGAAGGCCCTAGTTCCTACTAACACTAATGTTAGGTCAACTGCAACTAGAGTTCGGGATTTTTTTAGGATGAATCCACCTAAGTTTCTAGGGTCGCAGGTTGGTGAAGATCCCTAGAACTTCATTGATGAGGTCAAGAAAATCTTTGGAGTGATGCAAGTGACTGGTAATGATAGGGTAGAGTTGGCATCCTACCAACTTAAGGATGAAGCTCACATTTGGTTTACTCAATGAAAAGAAAATAGGGGTACAGATGCAGTTTCTATCACTTGGGAGTGTTTTAGTGAGACTTTTCTGGACAGGTTCTTCCCAAGATAGTTGAGGGAGGCAAAAGCTCAAGAGTTCATGAATTTGAGACAAGGTAGCATGTTAGTCGAAGAGTACAGACTCAAGTTCACCCAACTCCCCAGGTATGCTCCTCACATTGTTGCTGATCCAAGGGCACAAATGAATAATTTTCTGTATGGGGTATCCAACTTAGTGAAAATAGAGTGACAAAACTCTATGTTGCTGGAAGATATGAATATCTCTAGGATTATGACTCATGCTCAGCAGGTTGAGGGAGACAAGCTTAAGGAACTAGCTAAGGACAATAAGAAGGCTAGGACAGGTAACTATGATTACTCTCAGCAGAAATCGAGTAGTGGAAATCGCTCTCAGTACCAGTAGAAATCTTTTGCTCCAACACCTTCATCAGCTAGTGCTCCGTCCTCCAGGTTTCGACAGGATCAGAAAGGTACGACATTAGGCTCTAAGTCTCAGGGGAGTATTTTAGGTACTAGAACCTACCCAACTTGTCCTAAGTGTGGTAAGAACCATTCGGGCGAGTGTCTTGTAGAGAAACAAGGGTGTTTTAGATGTGGTCAGTCTGGCTATAGGTTGAGGGATTGCCTTTCTTCTAAATAGGGACGGAGAGGTAACAATGGTAGAGCTCAGTCTACAACTTTAGCAGCACCAGCCGGTCGCCTGACTCAGTAGAGTAACTTATTTGGTACATGTGGCGGTCAGTGCCAGAATAGGTTGTATGCTCTTCAGGCTCACCAGGACCAGGAAGATTCTCCTGATGTTATCACTGGTACGTTACGAGTCTTTCATTTCAATATTTATGCTTTGTTAAATCCAGGGGCTACTCTTTCCTTTGTAACTCCATATATAATAGTAAACTTTGGTGTCAGTCCAAAAACTCTTTCAGAATCCTTCTCAGTCTCTACTCTAGTTGGTGACCTAGTTAAAGCTAGACGAGTATACATAAATTTCCCTATCACAGTCTCCCATAAATTCACCTCAACAAATCTTGTAGAGTTAGAAATGGTAGACTTCGATGTCATTCTAGGCATGGATTGGTTACATTCATGTTATACCTCAGTTGATTGTAGAACTAGGATCGTTTGTTTTCAGTTTCTAGACGATCCAATCTTAGAATTGAAGGGTAGTAGCTCAGTGCCTATGGCTCGATTCATTTTTTACCTTAAGGACAAAAAGATGATTTCTAAGGGTTGTCTCTATCATCTGGTTCGGGTTAAGGATTCAAGCTCCAAAACCTCAACTCTTGAGTCAGTTCCAGTAGTTAATGAGCTTCTAGAAGTGTTTTCAGAAGATCTTCCCGGAGTTCCTCCTGAAAGGGAAATCGACTTCGGAATTGATCTTCTTCCAAATACCCAACATATTTCTATTCCTCCTTACAAAGTGGCTCCAGCTGAGCTTAAGGAATTGAAAGAGCAGTTAAAAGACCTTCAAGATAAGGGTTTTATCAGACCTAGTATTTCCCTATGGGGTGCACTAGTGTTGTTTGTGAAAAAAAAATGGTTCTCTCAAGATGTGCATTGACTATCGGCAGTTGAACAAATTCACAATCAAGAATAAGTACCCTATCCCTAGGATTGATGACTTGTTCGACCAACTTCAAGGTGTTAGTCATGTCTCCAAGATAGACCTCACATCCGGTTATCATAAGCTTATAGTCAGAGATAGTGACATTTCAAAAGAAGCCTTCATAACTCGGTATGGTCATTATGAATTTGTAGTTATGTCATTTGGACTAACCAATGCTCTTGTAGCTTTCATGGATTTGATGAATAGGGTGTTCAAACAGTATTTGGACTTGTTCTTTATCGTCTTTATTGATAATATTCTCATTTACTCTAGTAATGAGGAAGAACATGTGACTCATTTGAGGGTTGTCCTGCAAACTCTCAAAGATCGCCAGTTATTCGCTAAGTTTAGCAAATGTGAGTTTTGGTTGAATTTTGTTGCTTTTCTTGGGGATATTGTGTCTAGCAAAGGGATTCGAGTGGATTCTCAGAAAATAGAAGCAGTGAAACAATGGCCCAGACCTATCTCTCCTACATATATTAGAAGTTTCTTAGATTTGGCTGGTTATTACAGAAGGTTCATGGAGGGATTTTCATCCATAGCTTCTCCATTGACTAAGTTGACTCAGAAAAAGGTTAAGTTTCAGTGGTCAGATGAGTGTGAGAAGAGCTTCACAGAACTGAAAACTAGGTTGACTACAACTCATATTTTGACTCTACCAGACGGTTATGTTATCTATTATGAGGAATCCAGAGTCGGCCTAGGTTGTGTGTTGATGCAATGAGGTAAGGTTATAGCGTATGCTTTTGGCCAGCTTAAGGTGCATGAAAAGAACTATCCAATTCATGACCTCGAGCTTGCAGCAGTAGTTTTTACCCTTAAGATTTGGAGACATTACTTGTATGGTGTTCACGTAGATGTCTTCATAGACCATAAGAGCCTTCAGTGTGTGTTCATCCAGAAAGAGTTGAATCTTTGCTAGAGAAGATGTCTTGAGTTCCTCAAGGACTTTATCATCCTGGTAAGGCCAATGTGGTAGCTGATACTCTTAGTAGGATATATATGGGTAGTGTAACACATGTTGAGGAAGAAAGGAAAGAACTAGCGAAAGATGTTCACCGGCTTGCTCGCTTAGGAGTTCGCCTTATGAGCATATCAGATGGTGGTGTGACAATTTCAGAATGGGTCAGGATCTTCATTGGTAGCGTAGGTTAAGGAAAAACAAGATAGTGATCCTATATTGCTTTAACTGAAGGGTGAAGTTCATCAGCAGAGAGTTGAGGTTTTCTCCCAAGGGGGAGATGGTGTGCTTCGCTATCAGAGTCGTTTATGTGTTCCTAAGGTGGGTGAGTTGAGACAATAGATTCTTGAAGAAGCCCATAACTCTAGGTATTCTATTCATCCAGATGCCACTAAGATGTACCGTGATCTGCAGGAAGTCTTTTGGTGGAATGATATGAAAAGGGATATAGTAGATTTTCTGGCTAAGTGCCCTAATTGTCAGCAAGTGAAGGTAGAACATCAAAAACCAGGAGGTATGACTCAAGAGATAAACATTCCTACTTGGAAGTGGGAAGTGATCAACATGGACTTCATTACAGGTTTACCTCGTACTCGCAGACAACATGACTCCATTTGGGTGATAGTTGACAGAGTTACTAAGTCTGCACACTTTTTGGCTGTTAAGACTGCAGATTCAGCAGAGGACTACGCCAAGCTTTAAATTGATGATATAGTCAAGTTTCATGGGGTTCCTTTGTTTATCATCTCAGATAGAGGTCCTTAGTTTACCTCTCATTTCTGGAAGTCATTTCAGAAAGGTCTTGGTACTTAGGTTAATCCTAGCACATATTTTCATCAACAGACAGATGGTTAGGCAGAGCGTACTATTCATGCCTTAGAGGAAATGTTTAGAGCTTGTGTGATCGACTTCAAGGGTAGTTGGGATGATCACTTTCTTCTTATAGAGTTCACCTATTATAATAGCTACCATTCCAACATTCAGATAGCCCCTTATGAGGCATTGTATGGGTGCAGATGTAGATCTCTAGTTGGGTGGTTTGAAGTAGGTGAAGTAGCCTTGATCAGGAAAGATTCGGTTCATGATTCCATGGAAAAATTTCAGCTCATTAGAGGTAGACTTAAGACCCAGAGTCGCCAGAAATCCTATGCAAATGTAAGGAGAAGGGACTTGGAGTTCCAAATTGATGATTGGGTTTTTCTAAAAATGTCACTTATGAAGGGGGTGATGATATTTGGCAAGAAAGGGAAGTTCAGTCCTAGATATGTAGGCCCTTACAAGATCTTGAAAAGAGTTGGTAAAGTGGCTTATGAGTTAGAGTTGCCGGAGAACTAGCAGTGGGGTATCCGGTCATTCTTATTTCGTTGTTGAAGAAGGGTGTGGGTGATCCAGCATCCATAGTACCATTGGAAAGTGTGGTTGTGAAGGATAGTCTCACTTATGAGGATGTACCAGTTGAGATTCTTGATCATCAGGTTCGAAGGTTGAGAAACAAAGCAGTTGCGTCAGTGAAGGTTTTGTGGAAGAGTCAGTCCGTAGAGGGGGCTACTTGGGAAGCAGAAGCATCTATGAAGGCCAAGTATCCTCATCTCTTTCCTTCCGATTCCATTCCAGCTTGAGGTAATAGTTCCTCTCCAGACTTTCAGTTACTCACGTGTAGATTCAATCTTAATATCATGTTCCTTCATCTATACATGCATTTTCAGCATATTTGCATGTTCTTGGAACTTAGTTCAGTCAGATTTCAGTTTCCAGTAATTAGTGGTAGGGTTTGCAGCTCTATCCCTCCATTTTCAGCTAGTTTAGTCTTCATTCAAGGACAAATATTCCCAAGAAAGAGATAATGTAACACCCGGTATGCTAGAAAGATCAGTTTACAGAAATCAGAACTTGCAGGTGCCACCGACAGGCACCACCCACGGACCGTAGGGTGACCCACGAACCGTAGGTGGGGGTCCATGGATGGCTACCTGCAACCCTTCCCTAAAAACTCAGATAGAATCTTCTAAGGCACGACCCACTGCCAGACCCACAGACAGAAGGTGAGATCACGGGCTGTGGTCCTGGTCCGTGGATCAAGACCCCAGAACCTAGTCTCTGAAGCCAAACGACGGTTGACCAGGACAAACCGTAGGTCAGTCCGTCAGTTGTCCCTGACAACTTCTAAGTCAGGGGTTGTTTGATCTTTTCTTTATGTGTTGGACCCCTAAACTACGTCGTTTAACCCCTAAACTATGTCGTTTTAGCCTAGTAACTTAATTAGAACTTACCCTATTCAACTCATTCTCAAAAATTCATCCAAGTTGTACGAAAAGAAGGAGAAAGATTTGACCAATCCCTTTCCAAGAACGCATCAAGTTTCCTTCAGTTCCAGCCCTAAAATCGAAAGATTTCTCCGTGAATTTCATCACCAGGTATGTGGGATTTCACTAGTAGGTTCCTTTCACCCATTAGGTCCCCAGAAGTCAGTCAGATTCTTGATTCTCTGCAACATGTTATACCTAGGGTTTCTAGAATTTTAGAATTTATGTTGTGATTCAGTTGTTAGACGAATTCCAAATCAGATTATTATGTTTTCGTGGAATTGTTGCTTAGATCTTGCTTGAAACTCAGAACCCTAGTTGTGTAGATTCGTTTAGTCCTTAAATTATACTTGCTAGGTCAAATTATTCAGATATACATGCACCAATTTAAGAATGTTTCATTATCATTATATAAATGTTGCATTTTCAGTAAGCATGTCAGAATTACAGAAATTCAGTCATAATCTGTTAATTACATAATCAGTTGGGAGTAGGCTTAATATCGAGTAGACTAAGGGTCAGTCACCCTCATAGTCCCAAAACTACGTGCCCCTGTAAGTAAGTCCTCTCTGTGGGCATTATACTTAGTGATCACGCTAGTCATGCCTCTATACCTTTGGCAATGTATATTGGGTCCTCTTGATGGGGCGTATACATCGGACTCCATATTTAGCTCATGTGGTTTTATATGGGTTATTAGCAGCTCCCACATACAGATTCTAATGTATTGACCATGCTATCAGTTACAATTCAGTATTCAGTTTCAATATGTTATACACTTGGTCACTACATTCAGTTAGTTCATATTCAACATGTTTATCATATTTATCATGTTCAGATTATATCATTGCTTTAGCGCTTTGTTCAGTTATATATTTTATTCATCTTTATTCTATCCTGCATGCTCAGTACCTTTCAAGTACTGACGCATACTCTGCGCCATATTTTTTTGTGATGTAGGTTGAGGTCCTCATCATTCAGATCACACATAGATCGGTTCCCGATCTTCAGTTTAGTAGCTTCAGTGGTGAATCCACATATTTCCAGGACAATAGATATGTTTCTATGCTTAGTCATTTAATTTTAGTTTCCAGTATTTGATAGAGTTAGCTAAGGCATGTCCCAGCATCTCTAGTCAGTTAGAGGCTTATTTTAGACATAGATAGATTAAACTTTAGTGTTTGAGTTTTATTTTAGTATCTTAAACTTTTCTCAGTTATATTCAGATAGTATTGGGTATTCCTCATCATTTTAGTTGATCTCATGTTTTAAGTTTTCGCAGAGTATTTCTTGTTTCAGTTTATCTTTAAGTATGCTTATGATATGCCAGCAGGGTTAGCTTGGGGTCACTCGTGATCCTAGGTCATGTGTTAACACCCAAGGGGTAGCCTCGGGGCTTGACATTGATGGATCGCTCATAGCTTTGCAGCGTACGCTCTCCTGGTCTCCAATAACTGGTCATCCTAAGGCTCAAAGATGGAAGCCTAAGAATCATGAGAGTCACCCTCACTGTCGGATGTGGTGAGGTGTGTCTCGTAGACGCCCTCACTTTCTGAGCTTGCCTCTTCCGGTGTCATAACCACAGGTGCCTTGCCCTTTCCTTTACCTCCCTTTGGAGGTAGTTTAGTCACATTTTCCTGGGATACAGCTGCGCCTTCATTAATAACAACTCCGCGGTCCCACTTTCGGGGCAGCATGTCTCTACTAGAGAATTTGGGTCTACCCATTCCTGCAAGAACAAGTGGGAAACGTTAGATAATGTTAAGAAAAATCTCAGAAAAGAAAGTTGCAGGAAGACTCGCCAAACTGATCGGGCTCACCAAAAGTTGCAGTGCAAAAATTGCCAAAATTCTAAGCTTGTCGGTGAAGTTCAGGGCCTTTCGGTGAACTAGAAGTAGCTCGCCGAAAGTTACAGAATAATTTCAAAGAAAAGGGGCGCAAAAAGGCGATCAAGAAGCACTTTTGGTAAGTCGCCGAGTGAACTCGGCGAACTCAGGCATATTGCTGAATGTTATAGAACATATACTCACAAACTAGAGAAATAAAGGGCGATCTAGGGGGATTTAGGCGAACCGCCGAACCACTTGGCGAGCTCGACCCAGCTCGCCAAATGGCCCAAAGTGCCAGTTTTCACCCCGTATTTCAAAATCAAACACTCAAATTATGAAATTAAATCAAGACCCATACTACTAATTCCCTCGGGGTACTCAGACATCCCCTGATTGGGCCAAAATTGGCCAATTGGCGTCTTTTTCCCTTAAGAATAATGCCAACCGCTCCATCATCGGGAAAAATACGACAATTAGCACAATTCGGGGTTACTCCAACTTCACCCCGCTAGACGCATGACTTTTACAACACAACCTAACAATTTCAACTCGATTTCAACAAGCAATGACACGGGAAGCATGATTAAAGGTCGATTAATTACAATTTCACTTAAGATTATGCAAATAAACAATCACACGATGATTCAACTATACTACCCAACGATATTCAACAACAATTTATCACAAGCATTTGATTTCAACCAACGATTAAGTTTGGGTTTCGGAAAACCAACCTTTTATGCCAATATTTGTAAAGCTAGGCAGAAAACAAATTCCAAAATCCATTCCGAGCAAAGATTCCAAATGAAACGAGGGTAAAAATGCAAGAATATTAAAAAACTAATATCAGTGAGAGAAAACGAAATTGAAAAGGTGAGAAAATGAAGGATTTTTTAATTTAAAATCGTTTGGACCTTTTAAAACCTTTCCATTCGCGCGCCAGTCTACGAAGTAAGTCGTGCTCACTGACCCACTCAGCGATGCACCAAGTGGTATTTTGGCTCGCCAAGTTTTACAGAACTCCCATCAATTTAGGGGTTCAAACGGTGGACAAAGTTGGGCTCACCGACCTGTTCAGTGAGTCGCCGATTGAGCTTTTGACTCGCCAAGTTTTACAGAATCTCCATCAAGCTGGGTGGTTCAAACAGCGGTCCAAATCGGGCATGCCGACTTGTTCAGTGTGTCGCCGATTGGAATTTTAGCTCGCATATTGCCCATTTCCCAATACTTTTCACTTTTCAACCTACAAAATCAACACTCGTTATTCAAAAGTAACTTTTGGAAACATCAAAAACTTGGGTTGCCTCCTAAGAAGCGCCTTATTTAACATTGGGGCACGATGGAAATACCAATTCAAACTTTATTTTTGGGGTTAGCCATTGTGTCACTAGGTAACCCTCATTTTGGCCTTGGATTTAAATGAGTAAAGATTTGACCCATTTATGTCTCCAGCTGTTTAATAGAGACTGAGTGAGAAATTACCGTCTGATTGAGAGTTGAGACGTCCTCTTTCATCTCTTTCAACACTTTGTTCAACCCTTCTACCTTATTAGAATGCGTGGAAGCATGTCTTCCATACAAAAGTTCTCCGGGTCAGCTCTTTGCTCTTTATGATTTTGGCGTTCGTGAGGGGGGGGCATATCTTTCCTTTTCACCATCCTTTTCCTTCCAATTTGCATTAATATCATGCCATTCTCTGTCACGGTCTCTCCATCCATCATCTCTATTCCAACCCAGATTTCCACCCAGCCTTGGATAGTTTGAACGAAACCCTCCTCCTTGATTTGTAAGGAAGTTCACTTTATCATTGTACATTGCCTCAAATTGGGCTTATCGGGGTTTGCTCCACTAATACCCACAACATTTACACTCTTCAACCCACTACCCATCATATTTTTAAACAATAAATCCAGTTGGATCATAAATTTGACCATATTTTGGTCTCTCTCTTAATATTTCTCGATCTGCTTTTTCATCATCCTAAATGTGAGAAAAGACACTTGGTCTTCACGAGTGTACCATGCTCTATTGATTTTGGTCATGCCATCAAGGAGTTGAGACGCTACCTCATAGGGATGTTACATTATACCTCTGGGAATAAGTTGATCAGCAACACATTTGTTCACTGAGTCAAGAATCCTATTGAAGTATTGTAGCAATATGTTGTTTGGCAATTCTTGAGTCGGACATTGAATTTCCAACTTCTGAAACCTCAGCTAGGTCTCGTGGATTGGTTCACCTTCCAAGCATTTGAAACCTTGGATACTATCTCTGAGTGTCATCATCTTTGACGGGGGAAAGAATCTCACATGTAACGCTGTGGTAAGATCATCCCAAATGGTGATAGAGTTCCTCGGTAGATCATCTAACCATTTGGTAGCTTCACCCATTAAAGATAATGGGAACAATTAGAGAAGTTTTTATTCTTGAGAGATATTCTTGAATGAGAACGGACCACATACGTCCATGAAGTTTCGAATATGCTCATGGGGATCTTCATGAGCTAGCCCTCCATATAGCCCTTTCATTTGTAAAAGTTGTAGCATTGTGCTAGTGACATGGAATACAACATTCCCCTCAGGAGGTAGTAGACGTATTGCACCAACACCACCCAATTGAATTGGGTCCATTACTCCCGTTCATACTTATTTCTTCCTTTGTTCAAACAGACCAACACAAACACAAAACAAAGTAAGTTGAATCAAATACAACACAAGGAACTTACAATTCAAACTTCAATAATAGAATTCTAAACAACACCACTCCTGGGCAGCGGCACCATTTTTTATAAACGCTCAACCACACCTCATCCAATAATAGGTGTGGGCATCGTAATCTAGTATAAAACCCAACAAGAGTTGGGGTTGAACCCACAGGGAGCGGTACAAGTTCGAATTCAATTACGAATTTATGAATGTAATCTAATTGGTTGTAGGAATATAAATTATCAAAAAGATGCGGTTAAATTGAAAGGGGTGACAACAAATGTCAGATGGGGGAATTGGTTTGTCAATTAACAACTGAAACACTCACTTAAACATGGGTGTCAACAAGATTAAGAGGAATTCTCCAGTTGTGATCTATTATAAACTAATTATGCTATATGGATAATTGAAATTTAACAATAATTTGCTGAATCATTGTGGGTAGGCTAGGTTATAAGTGCAATAGTTTTATCTCGAACAACTTTTATGGTTCAGGTGAGTTCTATCGAACCTCGACAAGCTTGCGCAACAAAGCAGCCCAAAACCTTAATTTACCTACTCTTTCGAGCTAGATAAGTAAGGATGATTCAAGATTCACTCTCTCATGCTGAACCCACAATGACCCACACGCTACAATTATCAATCGATAACCTTGTTTTTACAACCTCTATCTCGAGAAATCCCAAAACACTAAGCTAAAATTGTATTTGCACTACAATTCATAAATTACTACTCTGATATCAATCAAACCCACATTAAAACAACAATTTAATCATAAAAAAACAATAACCATAAGCTAATTAGGTAAATAAACACATGATCACACCCCAAGAATTGGGGTTTTAGGTACACATCATAAAAAGAGAAAAATAGTTACCAACTATGTTAGCCATGAGCTGGGTAAAGCTTCCAAGTATTTACAATGGTCTAAAATGAGTAAATTCCACAACCCACTTGCAAAATCCTCAAAATCAAGATTCAAAACCTTCATAGTCTACAATGGAAACTCAAAACTCAGAGAAAAACTCAAAATCTCAAACTCAGGGAATCAGAACTCCTGAAACTTCATTTAAAATTTCAATTTATAGTTGCCCAATTTTGAGCCTGAAAGACCATTGGGTGAAGTAAGTCGCGCCACGCTAAACTAGTCAGCGATCCGCCCTTAGATCCTATCCATCACCGGTTTGCATTGGAAATTTGTCTTCAGGGTTCTGTGACTTTAGGCGATCAAGGTTGCCATAGCGGAGTTGCTGGTGATCCGTCGACTGCCCATTCCTATCGCCAAGTCGGTTCTACACCAGGGCTGGCACGCTAGAACTTTGGGCGAGCTGAAGAGCCTCTAGGTGGTTTGCCGAGTGGTCTTGGCGATCACCAGGATCGCTTTTCTACACTTCTTTAGCTTGTTTACTCCTTTTTGTCCGGTAGTGTCCTTGCCTTGCTCCTTAGCCTTCATATCTGAAAATCAACATTTTCATCAATTTAGAGCATAAATTAGGCATTTGAGTATACTTAAACTACAAAAAAAAAACCTAAATTAGTCAAAATCTCAGACTCATCAAAAACCACGACTGGTCTCACATGATTTCAACTCAACTCCATTATCATTCAAACGGAGCAAAGATTTAGATTGCAAGCTCTTGAAATCTAGGAGTTTAACTCTAAATCCCTTCCCCCTCACTATAACAACTCTGTTATGAATAAGCTTCATAGAAACAACTCTGTTGCCCACTAAATCAACTAACACTAATCGATTTAGACTTTATTAACTCACCATAGCTAACTCTAGCTACAACTCAGAATCATTGTTGAAAAAATAAACTGATTTGATTCCTTTATAATAGATGAATAGATCTGCAAGAATAAGCATAGAAATATAAACGTACAATAACTAAGAACAATGACAACTCTATCAGGTCCCTTATTGTTCTTGAGAAGAAATTCTAGATAGAATGGATTTTTGCTCTTTTCAAACTTTCAGGATGCAAAAAATTGGGTTGTGTACATTTTGATATGAAGCTTATATATGATGGACACGAAACCCTAGAAACAATATTATTGGCTGACAACCCTGCCACTCTGAACCAGACGAGCACCACTTTCTATAGATGGCAGGGTGTGCAGAGTACTTTTTCGATCTTTCCTTTTCTCGTACAAGACCACCATTCTCACATGGGATCATGTCACATATTAGATCCCATGGTATGCCAAATCATTAAAACTAGATAGTAATATTTTCCGCCTTTTTTATGATGACAAACTGATGAGTCTGAGATTTGGATTCATTTAGGGCTTTGTTTGGATAGTTTTAGTGTCCACAAATGCCTAATTTATGCTATAAACTGATGTTAAAGCATTGATATTCAGGTATATGAATCAAGGAACAAGGAAAGGACACTACCAGGCAAAAAGGAGCAAAACAAGCTGAAGAAGTGGAGAAAAGGCGATCCTGGTGATCGCCAAGACCAATTGGTGAAATGCCGAGTGACTCTTCAGCTCGCCTAAAGTTTTAGTATGCCATCCTTGAGGAAGACCCAACTTGGCAACAAGAGTGAGTAGTCGGTGAATCACCGAATGACTCCACGAAGGTAACCTTGATCGCTCAAAGTTACATGACTCTCAATGGAGGTGCGAGCAAATTGGCAATCCAAAGGAGAAAAAGGTGCATCACCAAATCCTTTGGAGTTCCCAACTTCAACCGCCTAAGGTTACAATGTATTTTAGTTGAATACTCGAAATAGAAAGGCGATGGACAGAGGAGATCGGTGAATCACCGATCAGTCGACGAAGCCCGACTTACACCGCCGATTTTCCCCAAAAGGCCAACTTTTGAATCAGTATAAATTGATCTTTTGAAGAGAGAGAAGGTATTAAGAAAAACATTGAGAAACTTTTACCCAGAACTAAAAGCATTGTTCTTGTAGAATTTTGAAGCTTTCAAGTAGATTTCACATAAATTTGGATTTGGAATGTTGAATTTCATGATTTTTGGAACATTGTAAAGGGTTGGAGACTTATACCCAGCTGATGGCTAATCTAGTTGGTAATTGGTTTTACTATTTTATGATGTTTAGCTAAAACCCCAATTCTTGGGGTGTGATTATGGGCTGAATTAGCTTATGGGTATTAGTAATTACTGATTTAAATGCTCAATTAAAGTGGGTTTTATCATTAGCTGTATTTTAATTGATTAATTGTCATTAAAAATGCAATTTTAATTTTGAGTTCTTACCTTGCTTGAGAGAGAGGTTTTGGAACCAAAGCTTTTGATTAATGGTTTGTAGGTATTGGGTTGATATGGGTTCAGCTTGAAAGAGTGAATCTTAAACCCAATCCTACACATCTTGCTCGAGAGAGAGGATGTATTAAGGTTGTGGGTTGTTCTTATCTGCTAAGCTTGTTGATGTTTGAAAGAAATCACTTGAAATGTGATAGTTGTTCGAGAGAAAACTATTCAATCATAGTCTTGCCTACCCACTGATATTTAGCTATTTATTAATAGTTTCAATTACCCATAAAGTGTATTTTACCTATAATCGATCACATCCCGAGAATTCCTCTCTATATTATTATTTTCTCTTGTTTTGATTGTGTTGTGGCTGATAATTGCAAACCTAAACCCCCCATCTGACATTCGTCTCATCCCCTTTGACTTATTTACTTGTCATTTTCAATAATTTCTATTCCTATAACTAATTAGACCACGTTTGTACTTCATAGTTGAATTTTAGCACTAACCACTCCCTGTGGGTTCGACCCCAACTCATTATTGGGTTTTATACTCGTTAACGATCCTTCGCACCTATAATTGGATGAGGTGTTCTTGAAACATCAATCAAAATGGCGCCACTGCCAGGGAGTGGTGTTGTTTAAAATTCTATTGTTGAAGTGAAATTGTGATCTTTTTATGTTATAGTTGAATTAACTTAATTTGTTTTGTGTTTGTGTTGTGTGTGTTGAACAGAGAAAGAGATGAGTGTGAACGGGAGTAATGGTAGCCAAGTGGGCCACGAAGATGAAATTGAAAATATTAATGATGTGAATGACCCAATCCAATTAGGTGGTTTTGGTGCAATACATCTACCTCCAATCGAAGGGAATGCTATCTTCCATATTAATAGCACAATGCTACAACTCCTCCGAATGAAAGATCTATATAGAGGATTGACTCACGAAGACCCGCATGAGCATATTCGGAACTTCATGGACGTTTGTGGCCCGTTCTTATTCAAGAACGTACCACAAAAATCAGTTCGTCTCTAGTTGTTTCCATTCTCTTTGATGTGTGAAGCTAGCAAATGGTTAGTTGAGTTACTGAGGGATTCCATCACCTCTTGGATGAGGTTACCACGACGTTCAATGTGAGATTCTTTCCCCCATCTAGGATGATGATACTTAGAGATAGCATCCAAGTTTTCAAGCTCTTGGAAGGTGAACCAATCCATGAGACGTGGTTGAGGTTTAAGAAGTTGGTGCTTCATACCCCAACTCATGGACTCCCAAGCAACGTGCTGCTATAATACTTCTATAGAAGTCTTGAATCAGTGAATATAAAAGTGGCTGACCAATTGGTTCGAGGAGGAATAATGTTACAATCATTTGAGGTAGCCTCGTCCCTTCTTGATGAAATGACAAAGATAAATCAGGCATGGTACACTCAAGAGGACCGATTTTCACCTTTTTGTTTTAGGATGACGTAAGAAAAGCTTGACAAGGAGAAAGAGAGGGATGTGAATATTAGCAAAATGTTGTCCCAAATAGAGCTGCTACAAAAATAAGTACTAGAAAATGTGGGTGAACACAAACAAGCAAGGGGAGTGTTTAGAGTTTAGGAGGGTTCTCACTCGTGCTACTCAAAGCCAGGGGGAATTAAGGTTGGAATCTCACAAGGTTGAGGAGGATTTCCACCCAAGCTACTTAAAGTAGGGTGGAAATTAAGGTTGGAACACTCACAAGGAAGAAGGGCGGAGGCGATACTATCAAGAATGGGCCGAACAAAATGACCATTGGAGAAGAGAAGATGATCATGAAGAGGACCACACGTAATCGAGTGACAACCCAAAATCAAAGGGATGTTTGAGTAACCTACGAGTGGATGATTTGTTGTCTCGCATCCTAGACAAGGTTGAAGGCTCGGATGACATGATCAAAGAGATGAAAGTTGACTTCTTATCACTGAATAATAGAATGAATTCTTAAACTGATGCAATAAAGAAACTTGAGGGTCAATTAAGTTAACTTTCAACACAATTGGAACCCAAGGTATTTGATAGGGGTGAAACTGAATGCAGAACAACTTTGACGGTTGATGATGACAAAAATTTAGCGGTGGTGACTCGAAGTGGAAAGATAGCGGTTGGTAAGGTGAATGATAATTATGGGGTGAGAGTTCATGAAGAAGAGAAAGACATTGATGAGGAAGAAGAGCTCATTCAAGCACCGAAAAATCATATACTCAAAAAGAAGGAGACAAGTCACAAGCAAAGCCTCGATGAAGAATTGCAAAAAGCTAAAGAAAAGGCCACTTCAATTCCAAAGATAGTACCACCACCTCTATCGGTAAAAGGTATTCGTAGTTTCTTTGGCCATGTTGGTTTCTATCGAAGGTTCATCAAAGATTTTTCAAAAATTGCACACCTATTGTGCAAGATTTTGGAGAAGCAGGTGAAATTTATCTTTGATGATGCATGTATGCCAGCCTTTAAGTGCTTGAAAGAGAAGTAGATCTCCACCCCGGTAATTATTAGCCCTGATTGGTCGGCACCTTTTGAAGTAATGTGTGATGCAAGTGGTACGGCATTAGGTGTTGTATTAGGGCAAAAGCGCAACAAGCTATTCCATCCAATTTACTATGCAAGCAAAACCTTGAATGGTTCTCAATGTAACTACAGGCTACAGTGCAAGAATTACTTGCGGTGGTATATGCATTTGAAAATTTTTGGACATACTTTCTAGGCACCAAAGTGGTGGTTCATATTGATCATGCAGCTCTGTGTTACTTAATGGCAAAAAAATATGCCAAACCAAGGTTGATAAGATGGGTGTTGTTGTTGCAAGAATTCGACTTTGAAGTCAAGGATAAAAGAGGTTGTGAAAATCAGGTGGCTGATCATCTGTCTAGGTTGGAGAGCAAGGAGTGAGAAGAGGTGGAGTTAGACATCAATGACTCATTTCCCGATGAACATGTATTCATGGTCACTCTAAAACAAACTTCTTGGTAGGCTCATTTTGCTAACCATGTAGTGTGTGGACTAATGCCGGAGGACCTAAACTGCTATCAACAAAAGCGGTTCTTATTCTATGCCAAGAGATACTTTTGGGACGAGCCATATTTATTCAAAGAATGTGCAGACCATATTATTAGGTGATGTGTGCCTGAAGAGGAAGTTAATGAAATTCTCAATGCTTGTCATGCTTTACCGGTCGGTGGTCATCATAGATGTGTGCGAACAACCGCTAAAGTACTTCAAAGTGGTTACTATTGGCCAATCCTCTACAAATATGCCCATGGATTTTTCAAGAGATGTATACAATGCCAAAAGCAAGACGGGGTGTCCAGACGACATGAATTACCTCTTAATCCCATTCTAGAAGTTGAATCATTCGATGTCTGGGGAATAGACTTCATGGGTCCGTTTGTGAGTTCATTTAGAAATAAGTATATTTTGGTGGTCATGGACTATGTTTCTAAATGGGTGGAAGCTGTTGCATTACCAAACAATGAAGGGAAGAGTGTGGTTCAATTCGTGAAGCGCTACATCTTTGCAAGATTCGGCACCCCACGTGCTATATTAGTGATGGAGGCTCATATTTTTGCAATTGGATGTTTGTATCCTTACTGAGTAAATACAAAGTAAAACATAAAGTGGCAATGCTGTATCATCCTCAAACAAGTGGCCAGGTTGAAGTCTCGAATAGAGAAATTAAGAGTATCTTAGCCAAAACTGTGAATGCACATAGGACAGATTGGTCCTGAAACTCGATGATGCCCTATGGGAGTATCACACTGCTTACAAAACACCTATTGGTATGTCTCCAAATCAGCTGGTTTTTGGGAAGTCTTGTCACCTACCAGTTGAACTTGAACACAAATCATTATGGGCATTAAAGGCATTAAATCTGAATTGGGTGAATGCTTCGAAAGGGAGATTAGATCAGCTGAAAGAGATGGAAGAATTCTGATTACGGGCTTATGAAAGCCCAGTTCTCTCTAAGGAGAAAATGAAAAAATGGCATGACTCTAAGATCCTTAGAAGAGAATTTCGAGTCAGAGACTTTGTGTTGCTTTGCAATTTTCGACTGAGACTCTTTCTGGGAAAGCTCAAGCCGAAATGGTCTGGCCCATTTAAAGTGACACAAGTGTTCACGAATGGGGATATTGAAGTTGAAGGAAAGGAGGGTCCAACTTTCAAGGTGAATAGGCAGCGTTTGAAGCTTTATTTTGGAGTGTGTCATGAGATCTCAGTTATTGAAGTGGTGTATTTGGAAGATGTTTGAGAGCATTTCCACGTCGTACCACAATGTTAAATAAGGCGCTTCTTGGGAGGCAACCCAAGCTTTAGTTATTTTTGAATAATGGATGTTGATTGTGCAAGTTGAAAAGTGATAATGTTGGAAAATGGCAATTAGGCGAGCCAACAGTCCAGTCGGCAACTAGCCGAAGAGGTCGGCGAGCCCAAATTGGATCGCCGTTGGAACCACCTAGCTTGGTGGGTTAAGTTCTGTAAAACTTGGTGAGCTAAAAGCTTAGTCAGCGACACACCGAACTGGTCGACGAGCCCAACTTTGTCCATCGTTTGAACACCCCAAATCGCTAGGAATTCTGTAAAACTTGATGATTCAGTAGAAAACTCAGCGATGCATCGAGGAGATTCGGCGAGGCCGACTATCACCATCTTTTGTCCTCAATTTGAAAGCTAGAGTTTGGGATATTTTGGCGAGCAACACACAGTTATGCAGTTTGCTGAATCCATTGGCGAGATTCACCGAATGGCCACCCAATGAAGGATTTTCCAAACCCTGATCTTTTCATTCCATACTATTGCATGTCCATCTTTATTTTGTGCTCGTTTATTCAGGTTACATTGAGGACAATGTTGGATGTTTTTGATGGAGTGGAACATTGTTAGGAATACCACCGTTAAATGTGTTTGAGTGTCGGTTAGGATCAATACCGATGACTTGAATAGTGCTCTTAATTGAATGACTTGAATGTGCAGCTAAGATGAGTCAAACTAAGTAACATAGGCAATATGTGAACTTTTAGAATCTCATTGTAACTAGCTGGTTGTCGAATGAGTCTCTTGTGGTGAACATTGCACGCTAGCTAGAAAGTGTGGAGTCTTGTTTGATATTGGTACCAATTCCTTGTGCGGTGAGTTCGTCTTAAACATTGTATTTGATGACACCCAGAACTTGCCCCGTTAGTCTGATTGATTGAGTGAAGCGAACAATTGAAATGATCTTAGGCAAGAAGTTTGAAGAGTGAGCCAAATTTGACAATATACCACTTTGTGGCCAACCTTATGAGATGGTGAAAAAGAAGGAAAGTCAAGAAGTGTGAATAACTCCCCCTTTAAAAAAGATAGAACCCCTCCATGTAAAGAAAAGTGAGAACGGAAATGAAATAAATGAAAAGAAAATGAATGAAAAAGAGAAAAAGTTGTGAAATAAAGTAATGAAAATTGTAAAAGAAATGGGGTATCCGATGGTTCATATGAAGTTGAATAATGGGGTGGAGTTTGAGCATGTTTGAATGTGAAAGAGAAGGAAACAGAGTGATATTTAGGCCATACTTCATTAAGGTATAAGCCACTAAGCCTAAATGACCATACCTTCACACTCAGGCCCGTTACAAGCCTTCAAAAGTCCTTTGTGATCTTTAGTGAGCTGAAACAAATGTTAATTGGAAAATAAGGAAAAGCCTATGGGTGGAGTCATGCATGCGTTCATCTTTTTGAGTGTGAGAATTGTATGTGATTTCGGGACTTTAAATTGTTGAAGAATTTTGTGTGAATGTAGAATCATTTTTGTTGCGAGGGAATTTGAGTACCTTTGTTGAGCTTGAACATGCATTTGAGGCAAGTATGTGAACTTGAGTGTCCTTGATAATGGTGAGTCCCAATTTGAATCTTTAAGTGCATAATTGAGCATTGTATGTGTAGTTTGAACCTTTTGTGTGTATTCATGTTGAGTCTTATGCAGCACTATTTGAGACATCCTTATTGAACTGTTTATCTTGAGTTTTACTTAAGGACAAACAAAAGTTTAAGTTGGGGGTGTTGATGAGTCCAAGATTTGGACTCATTTAGGGTTTTTTTTTTTTTATAGTTTTAGTGTCCTCAAATGCCAAATTAGTGCTATAAACTGATGTTAAAGCATTGATTTTCAGGTATATGAGTCAAGGAACAAGGCAAGGACACTACCAGGCAAAAAGAAGCAAAACAAGCTGAAGAATTTGAGAAAAGGCAATCCTAGTGATCGCCAAGACCACTCGGCGAACCGCCGAGTGGCTCTTCAGCTCACCTAAAGTTCCAGTATGCTAGCCCTGAGGAAGAACCAACTTGGTGACAAGAGTGAGAAGACGTCGAATCGCCGAATGACTCCGTGAAGGCAACCTTGATCGCTCAAAGTTACAGGACTCTCAATGGAGGTGCGAGTAAATTAGCGATCCAAAGGAGCAAAGGCCGCATCCCCGAATCCTTCGGCGTTCCCGACTTTGACCGCCTAAGGTTAAAGTGCATATTAGCTGAATATTCAAAATAAGAAGGTGATGGACAGAGAAGAAGGTATTCAGAAAAACATTGAGAAACTTTACCCATAACTAAAAATCATTGTTCTTGTAGAATTTTGAAGCTTTCAAGTAGATTTCACATAAATTTGGATTTGGTTTGTTGAATTTAACAATTTTTGGAACATTGTAAAGGGTTGGAGACTAATACCCAACTGATGGGTAATGTAGTTGGTAATTGTTTTTACTTTTTTATGATGTTTAGATAAAACCCCAATTCTTGGGGTGTGATTATGTGATTATGGGCTGAATTAGTTTATGGGTATTAGTAATTACTGATTTAAATGCTCAATTGAAGTAGGTTTAATCATTAGCTGTGTTTTAATCTATTAATTGTCATTACCAATGCAATTTTAATTTTGAGTTCTTAGCTTGCTTGAGAGAGATGTTTTGGAACTATAGCTTTTGATTAATGGTTTGTAGGTATTGGGTTGATATGGGTTCAACTCGAAAGAGTGAATCCTAAACCCA
Organism: Solanum piurae; assembly: GCA_029582685.1. Taxonomy (NCBI): domain Eukaryota; kingdom Viridiplantae; phylum Streptophyta; class Magnoliopsida; order Solanales; family Solanaceae; genus Solanum; species Solanum piurae. The sequence goes on from JAJOOO010003259.1 coordinate 59,573, forward strand.
ATTCTACTTATCTTGCTCGAGAGAGAGGATGTATTAATGTTGTGGGTTGTTCTTATCTGCTAAGCTTGTTGATGTTCGAAAGAAATCACTTGAAGCGTGATAGTTGTTCGAGAGAAAATTATTTCAATCATAGTCCAGCCTACCCACTGATATTTAGCTATTTATTAGTAGTTTTAATTACCCATACAATGAAATTTGCCTATAATCGATCACATCTTGAGAATTCCTCTCTATATTGTTATTTTCTCTTGTTTTTATTGTGTTGTGGCTGATAATTTGCAAACCAAAACCCGTCTCATCCCCTATGACTTGTTTACTTGTCATTTTCGGTAATTTCTATTTCTATAACTAATTAGACCACGTTTGTACTTCATGGTTGAATTTGAACACGTACCACTCCCTGTGGGTTCTACCCCAATTCATTGTTGGGTATTATACTAGTTAACGATCCTTCGCACCTAGAATTTGATGAGGTGTGCTTGAAACGTTAATCACAAATGACTTCTCTTGTCCTTCACACTTCTTCCCCCTATCAACCCCATCAGGTACCTATCCCCAGTGAACTGGCAGAGTCTAACCTATGCATACCAATATTCCCCCTTTTGGCATCATAAAAAAGTAAAGGCAGTAAACCAGGATTAAAAGTAAGAAATGGTAAAACCATAGCCATTCGTTAACAAAAGCATAAATGAAAAGCAGAAAATTAAGAAAGGTCATTAACAAAAATAGGGAATTAATTACATTGCTTACAAAGAGTGCATTCAAAACATTATAGACAAACTACAAAGAGAACAACGAGACAATACCCACTGAAAAAAAAGATAAAAGGGAAGACAGATAGGAAACTAGGAAGGAGGAGGCTTTTGGGTGAGGGATTGTAAGATAAGAGTGAGACGAGCATTTGCATCATCATGGGTCTTGATAAACTTTACCTTGAATTCTATATTTTTAGCCATGAGGCTTTCATTTTTAGCTTTCAATTTGGCTACTTCAGTCGAACCAGGTCTCTCAGTTTGAGCCTTTACCAACTGTACCTTCAACAAGGCTATCTTTGCATCTTTCTTGCTTAAAAGTGCTGTCATTTCCTCTAGCTCATGCCTAAATTAACTCTGGTCTACCACCAACTCAGACATTTAACTCATGTGTCCTATTTTTCCTTCCACACACTCACACTCAACTAGTGTGTTAATGGAGAAAGTTTGCTTCATTGTTCCTCTTACACCTTCTTTAAGAGGAATCTCTAAGTGATTGAACACTGTTGTTAAGAAATAGCAACCCATGCCATGTTTCCCATCTTTCACTGTAAGAGTCTTGTGCATATGTTCTAGCATGATGGTTGGAAGGTTTATGGGATAAAACTTGCTCAGTACTTCCATTAGATATAGGTTAGCCATAGAAGCAACAGTTCGCTTCTCAGATCTAGGAAGAAGAATTTTGTTCACAAACACAAAAAGTAATTGATATTCCCCCTTCAGAAATTTCTTGGGACTACCAGCACAGTTTATCTTTGGGAGTTTACCACATTCTTGAACAAAACTTTTGGAACAAAGTTGTCCAGCCACTAACCTGATCCCTTCAATGGGTACACCTAGAATCTCTCCCAACCTTTCCTCCTTCAATTAAAAAATTATGTCACCTACTCACGTATTGAGACACCCATCTTTTGTGAATTCAATATTATAGTAGAAATCCCTTACTTGAGGCTCATGTATTACTGGAACGTGATCTATAATCAAATGAGTACATGCTTGAATTTCCACAGAGTCTGCCAGATTACATATTCCTTGTTTGGTGATTATCTCAGGGTCAAACACTCTTCCATTTAGAACCTTTTTTTGTTCAAAATGTTAATTCTCTCATCCCTAGTCAACTCCTTTTCAACCTTCATATTTTTACTCTTTGAACATGCTCCCTTCTGAGACGTAGGCTCAGATTTTGCAAAAAATTCCTCAGTGTCAGGTGACACTTCCCTTTTTCTCTTTGCAGTCTCCTTCACTTTCATGTTTACCGACTGCTTATTCTCCCCCTTCTTCAAATTAACTTCCTTTTTAACTGGTGCTTTCCTTGTTTTTGGTTTCTCCTTTCTTAATACCTCTTTCCTCCTCTTTTCCACTATAGAAACAATGTCTTCTGACACAATTTCACTCTCATCCTGCTCATTTGATAATTCAACCATTGCTTCATCTGGGACCAGGTTCTCTTCTACTATAGTCTTTCTTCTTCTCTTGCTCTCAGTAGTGCTAACCTTATTCGCCTTCATTGCATCACTCATTAACTTTCTTGCTGAACCCCTAGTATGATAAGGGTTTTGCTTTGCTGATATCTCTTCAATCACTTTCTTTTTTCCCTTACTGGAGATGGGAACCATCCTTCTTTTCACAGCCCAACACAAAGGACGATTCTCCTCATCCTCTTTATCATCAACAATAGTAGAGGGTAGAATGGTTCCTAGGTTTTGTCAAACTTTAGTTCAAAGGTCTCAAGAGAAGACTCTGGAGTTAACTCCTTCCTCAGAAAATAGGGCTCTTGTGTTTTCCCCTCATTTTGGTGAGACTCTCCACAACTAAATCCTCACTGGCAACCAGAATATTTGACTCAGAGTTTTTCTCTTCAGAAAGGTCTTCCTCAAAGAGAAGTTCAGACAACAAGGAGGATATGGGACCAGGTTGAGATGGAGACAAAGGGGCTTCACTTTCTTAACCCATTTTGGACTGCACGGCCTTGTCAGGAGAGGAATTATGTAGGTCATTTAGATCTAGAGAGAGGGAGCACACTAGAGAGGCTTTGTCAATAGAATCTGGAATGACCTCAGTGGTTGGGGTTTCACAATCTTCAATCGGTGGAATGGTTGATATTGGTGTTGAAATAGGGTCACTGGAGGAGGAGGCAAAGGCCACAAGGTTTATTTCATTTACAATGTCCAACATTTTTTTGGAAAGGGGATAGAGTTTGAGAAATTTTGTAGAGAAAGGAAGAGAAAAAGAAGAGAAAGATATTAGGGTTTCTAAAAAAAAGAGAAGAGTTCGATTATTTTAAGAGAGATGAGGGAAGAGAGTATAAAAAAATGAGAAGGTGTGTCAGGTCCCTTGATAGGATGCGTCGCTTGGATTTAAAGCAATGGGACAACGGTCAGATGACGAATGACTGACACGTGGCAGTCACAACGATTCTCATTAGTAGTTTAAATATAATGTAAAGAGTGTTAACCTTTTGAGATAGGTATAGGTCCTCTATGCAATTTGAAGATGTTTATCCCATAATTTTTTTGTCCTTCCTTTATTCCAGCAAATCATTATGAGTATATACCTGCAAAAGGTATAAGATTGATTTTACCAAAACAAGCATTACAAATACCAAGGATACCTGCCTCCTAATCATAGCCAATGAGGGTTGAATGCTTCAGATGAGATCAGCTCAGTCAAGCTTCAACATTCCGAACCTCAATCTATTTTTCTCAACCTGGTCCTTGCTCAAGGTTTTGGTGACAATGTCAGCAATTTGATCTTCAGTTTTACAAAATTTCATACAAATGTTTCATTTTTCTACATTATCTCTCAAAAAATAGTGTCTCACATCAATGTGCTTAGTCCTTTTATGCTGAACTGGATTATTTGCAATATTGAGTGCACTTGTGTTATCACACAAGAGTGGGATAGTGTGAGTGATCACTCCAAAATCTTCAAGCTGCTATTTTATCGATAGAAGTTGAGCACAACAGGATGTAGCTCCTACATATTCTACTTCAGGTGTAGAAAGAGCTACTGAATTCTGCTTCTTGGTTCCCCAGGAGATGAGTAAAGACCCCAGAACGTGAGTCATTCCTGAGGTGCTCTTTATATCAATGTAATACCCTACATAATCTGCATCTACATATCCCACCAGTTCAAAAGAGTCTCCTGAAGGTTAGAATAGGACCAGTTCCCATGTCTTCTTCCGATACCTTAGGATTCGCTTGGCAGCTTTCAAATGAGACTCATTAGGACAGGCTTGAAACCTAACACACATACCCACATTGAACAAAATATCAGGTCTGCTTGTTGTTAAGTACATCAATGAACCAATGATGCCTCTATACATTGTTTCATTTACTATAGGACCAGGTTCATCTGCATCCAGTTTTGAGTTTGTTCCTATGAGAGTATCAATAGGCTTTGCATCCATTATATGAAATTTTTTCAGCACCTCCTTGATATTTTTTTCTTGACAAATAGAGGTACCATTTGATGTTTGCCTCATCTGCAACCCCAAGAAGAACTCAATTCTCCCATCATACTCATTTCAAATTCACTGCCCATTAGTGAGGTAAATTCCTCACACATGACTTCAGAAGTTGCTTCGAAGATAATATCATCAACATACACTTGGATAATGAGAAATTCCTTACCTCATGTTTTCAAGAAGAGAGTATTGTCAATTTTTCCTCTTTTGAAACCATTTTCCAGAAGGAACTTAGACAACATTTCATACCAAGCTCTAGGTGCCTGTTTCGGACTATAAAGAGCCTTATCCAATTTAAGCACCTGATTTGGATAATCAACATCTTGAAATCTAGGGGGTTTATTTGCATAAACCTCTTCCTTCAAGTAACCATTCAAGAATGCACTTTTTACATACATTTGAAACAATTTGATTTCCATGAAAGTTGTAAAAGCAATCAGAATTCTGATAGCTTCCATCCTTGCTACATGGGAAAATGTTTAATCATAGTCAATGCCTTCTTATTGGTTATATCCCTGCACCATCAGCCTTGATTTATTTCTTGTAATAATACAATGTTCATCCATCTTGTTCCTAAAGACCCATCTGGTCCCTATTACCGTTCTATCGGGGGGCCTAGGGACCAGGTGTCATACTTTACTTCGTTCAAATTGGTGAAGTTTCTCTTGCATGGAATTCACCCAATCAGCATCTTTCAAGGCTTCCTTGATATTTTTGGGCTGAATAGTTGATATGAATGCTGAGAATGCAACTAGATTTCTAGTTTTGGACCTAGTATGCATTCTAGATTTCAAGGGAGAAATAAGATTATCAAGAGGATGAGAAGACCTATGTTTCCACCCTAACTTAATTTTCAAGGGTTGGAGTTGATCTGCTTCTTCCTCTTTATTTTCAGAATCTTAATTATCTGGTTGAACAGCATCCTCTGGTTCAGCATTATCAAACAGATCAGGTCAATCTTTAGGTTCATCATCTTCATTGACTTCTTCATTTGAATCTGGTTCAACAGTATTTGGATCTTGAGTTCTTTCAGCTTATGACTTATTCAGACTATCTCTCTGAATCTGAAGTAGTTCTTTGAGCTCATCATCATCCTTGTTCTTTAGATCTTTGATATCACCAGTTTAATAAAAAATCACATGAATACTTTATTCAATGCACATATTCCTCTTATTGTAAAATCTATAAGTTTACTTGAAGAGGAATATCCCACAAACACTCCTTCATCACTCCTAGGATCAAATTTTCCTAGATCATCTATCCCATTGTTCAATACAAAACATTTGCATTCAAAAGCACTTAAATAACTCAATTTAGGTTTTCTATTGTTAAGTAGCTCATAAGGAGTTTTATTTAAAATAGACTTGATCAAACACATGTTAGTCACATAACAAGATGTGTTAACTGCTTCAGCCCAGAATTTTTTTGGAAGATTTGAATCAATGAGCATAGTTCTAGCAATATCAACGAGAGTTCTATTCCTTCTCTCAACAACACCATTTTGCTGAGGTGTCCTTGGAGTTGAAAAGTTATGATGAATGTTATTTTTAGCACAAAAATTATCAAACTTGGCATTTTCAAACTCAGTCCCATGATCAGACCTGATTCTTGCAATCTTGCAGTTAAGCTTTGTCTAAATCATCTTCACAAATATCATCAACACATCATACTTTCATCTTTGGACCTCAGAAACATAGTCCAAGTGTACCTTGAATAATCATCCACAATTACAAGTATATACTTCTTTCCACCTCTACTTTGAATATTCATAGGGCCACACAGATTCTTGAGAATTATCTCAAGAGGTCTTGTTGTACTCACTTGCTTCTTTGATTTAAACGATGATCTGATCTGCTTTCCTTTGACACATGCATCAGATACTTTGTCATCACTGAATTTTAGCTTTGGTAATCCACATACCAGGTCTCTGGATACAAGTTTGTTTATCAGAGATGAGCTCACATGACCAAGTCTCATGTGCCACAAGTCAGCATTTTCACTTTGGGCACTAAGACAAGTAAGATCATGTCCTTGGGCAGTATCCAGATCAACAACATGCATATTCTTGCACCTTCTTGCAGTTAGGTATACTTCCTTTGATGTCAGATTTGTAACAATACAGATTTTTGATAAAAATCTGACCTCATTACCTTTATCACATATTTGTGAACACTAAGTAGACAATATTTCACTCCATTCACATAGTATACATTCTCAATAGAGTGCTCAAGAGATTTTCCAATTCTCCCAACTCCCAGAATGTACCCCTTCTTTCTATTTCCAAACGAGACACCTCCACCTTAAAGTTCCTTGAGTGAGAGGAAGTTTTCAATCTTTCCAGTCATATGCTTCGAGCATCCACATTCCATGAACCAGCACTTACGACTACTTCCTCCATTCCCCTGCAACATAGATTATTTGTTAGATTTGGGAACTCATTTCAGTCTGAGTCCCCAGTGAGCAGATAGAGGCATAATAAGAGAATTTCTCATTCAGTATGGCAAGACAGTCTGTCTCATAATATGAAAAGAGTCAAAACTAGGACCAGGTCCCTTGTTCTATATGACTTTCTTTTTGGAATAGTTTGAAAAAAATTCTTGAGTTCTTCTCCAAGCTGGACACTCCTTCAGATGACCATTACGACCACAATGAAGACACAAAAGATTGCCAGAAACTGACACGTATTTTCTATGAGAGTTATATGGATGACTTATGTTCAAGCTTCCTAAGCCCTTCCTATCATTTTGACCCTGACTAGTAAGATTGGCAAGCAATTTTGAAGAAGTCGTCCATTTGAGAGATTTGTTCAGTTCTTCTTTGACATGGACCAGGTCCCTTTCTAACTGATCATTTCTCTCCAAGGCCATAGCTAGTTTCACTTCAGCAGTAATCAAGCTAATTTCCAGCTTTAGTTGTAGACTGTTGGCTTCACCTTTTCCTCTAACACAATTCTTACTCAACTTCTTTAATTTTTCCTTGAGTTCAAGATTTTCAGATTGCAGAACCATAATTTGTTCTCCCATTACTGACATTTGAGAAAGCAAAGCTACTTTTTCATCATGAAAAAAATCTAGACTGTTATTCATCAAATCCTTTTCATTGGTAAACTCAGTGATTGATTTAATGAAAATAATTGCTAGACTGCTCAACCTTTTATTAGAATAAACATGCAAGTTTTGTTTAAAGTCAGAAAGAGTTACCTCTTCTTCAGCTTCTTCATCATAAGATTTTTCCATGAAAGCAAACATTGCATCAAACACATCCTCGTCATCTTTTACTGCAAGAATGGAGGCATCTTCAGGATGTTCGGACTCTTCTGAGTCACTTGAAGAGTTTCCCCAAACTACAAGGGCCTTCTTCACAACATAGTCAGCAATAACTTTTCTTCCTCTCTTATTCGGGACTAGATCCCTTCTCTTTCCTTTGTCTCCTCCAGCCTTGACATAGTCTTTATATTCAAGTTTGTGCATAGGACAATCTCTGATAAAATGCACTATTTTTTCACACTTGTGGCACAAATTATTTGCATTAGCATCCCTGCTAGAGTTTCATGTCTTCCTGAACCCTCCATGTTTCCTCACGATTTTTTAAAATCTTCAAATGAGATAAGCCATGTCTTCATCTTCTTCAAAAACTTCACTCGATGTCACCTTGAGTGCTAGTGATGTGTCCCTCTTTACTTCCTTCTTTGAAGTTTCCTGATATTTGTTCATCTCGTGAGTTTGAAGATCTCCAATCAAGGCATTTATTGTCAGCGCCTTCAGGTCCTTAGCTTTAGTAATAACATTAACTTTACTTTCCCACGACTTAGAAAGAATTCTCAGTATCTTCCTGACTTGTTTATTTGGATGAATAGGCTCTCCCAGGCAACGTAGCTCATTTGTGATAGACGAGAATCTGGTGTGCATATCATGAATGGTTTCTCCCTTCTTCATGGTGAATTTTTCATACTGGGTAGTAATCATGTCTACCTTTGATTCATTCACTTGCTCAATCCCTTCAAGAGCAGTTTTGAGACAGTCCATGATTTCTTAAGATGATTCACATACGGAGATTTGATTGTATTCCTCAGCTCCTATGCCACACACCAACAATTTCTTTGCCTTGTAGTTTTTCTCAATCTTGTTTCCATCAGCCTCAGTGTACTGTTGTCAAGTTTTGGGAATAACTCTAGTAATGTCTTCTTCTTTCACTACAGTTGTAAGAACACAGGGACCATCAAGCATGACATCCCATATCTCACTATCCTCAGCCATAAGAAAATCATGCATTCTACTTTTCCACTAACCGTAGAACAAGCCATGAAAACGAGGTGGCCTAGTTAATGATTGTCCTTCCTCCAAATTTAGTAGAGTAGCCATTTTTTCACAGGATTCTCTCTTGGTGTTAAATTGTTAGAGAGCCCAGGCTCTGATACCAATTGTTAGAATGTATGCGTCCACTATACGTCAACAGAACAAGTCCCTTGACTCACTAAGAACAATAACTAAAATAAATGCGTCAAAATAAATGACACAAACAGTTTACATGGAAACCAATTGGGGTCTCCAGCGTGCTAACAGAACATAAATAACTCATCATCATCAATTGCCAAGTGAGGCAAGAGGAGAACTGATTTTGAATAGAATGAGTGTGCCTTCCTTCAGAACGATTATCAAAAGAACTCTTTCTCCGTGGATATAGACTTGTATAGAATTTTTACTTTTGATGTTCCTTAAGGAACTGTTGTGCTGAGGTTTATACCTCATTTAGTTATTTTTTGATAACTTACATAGAAATCCTACTTTGGTATATAGATTGGGGGTTGTCCCACTCTAAGTAGGTATCAGGAATTATCCTCCCCTTCTTGTACTTTTTATGGTATCAATAAAAGATTAAGATTAAAAAAATTTAAAAAAGTTACAGGGTCACCCATATTTTCCCCTTTGTAAAATGGTCTAGCCACCACTCCCCTTTTCTTAGTCACTGGACCATCTAGTCCTTCCCATTACTACTTACCTGACCTACTTCATTCTCACATACATCTCCATCGTCCTTCCTCATACACTTCTTCTGTTTTATCATGCTCAGATATTTCTACTATTTTTCAGTCTCCTGAATAACCTTAGTCTTCTCCCAAATGCACACGCAAGTATACGTGGTCATCAAAGTAATAAATGGTTCTTTTAGATTGTCGAACCCAAATGACTTATGATCAATTTAGATTCAATTCAACTAATTCCAAAAATTAAAGAAAGTGTTTTCAAGAAACTTGTGTTTTCTATACTAAGTTTGAAAATAATTAAAGCTTTAAACATTAACTAACTAGACAACTTCAATTTCACTGTTTCAACATTAAAGGGACAATTCCAAGGCTGTAACATACTTAAGGCTTCATGTATCACATCTCTTTCATGGATTTCTTATGGTTGTCGAATTACTGATTTATAGGGTTGATATTATGATCATGATCTCTTGACCACTAACCAACAACCTCAATTAAATGCCTAACTACATCATTGAGTGCAGATATGCTTACTCAATTGAAGAGCATTTATTTATAATCCTAGCTCTTCGCCAAGCACGATGTTAGTCTCTGTATCAATCCTAAACATGAATATAAATAAGTAGTGTGCAAGAAAGATCGCACTCTTGTATTCTTTGGTTTATCTACCTCTTTTTCGTCTATCGAGTTAAAGAATAGATAATAAATTTATGTCAAAGTGGCCAGTCATAAAATACTAAAATAAAAATACAAGAATAATTAATAGGATAACCAAATTAATCCATAGAAATTGATGTTCAATAAATAATCACCCATGACTACAGCCCCAGAACAAGACTTTTAGCCACTCATAATCATAATAAACATAAATAAGATTGTTTTCATGTAATTTAAGACAAAATAAAAAGTAGAGGATTGAAACCCATGATGAATTGTAATTTTTTTCTCTTTGCACTTGAAAAAGAATAAGTCCCCTTAAAAAATAAACCTAGGGTCCTATTTATAGAGTTTATGGAACTAATTCCTTTTCCTAATTGGATTTTAAATCCTAAAAAATATGGAAATTCATCGGGGAATTCGGGGACAAGGCGCCAACAACTGGTAGCATTCACTAGGCTACTGCCACAAAGCGCTTTTGGTGCGCTAGGAAGAGCCCCGAGCTGTTTCAAGGTTGGGGCGGTGCGCCACTGCTACCCTGTGCAATTTTTATTTTGTCGCGATCATTTTCCTTGCTCCCTTAAAGTCCTTTCCATCTCTCATTGTGCTTGTACTCCATTTGGAACCCCTGTATATTGCTAATCATGTAGGTTTGTGTGTAATCATAGAAATACCTCATCAAAACATACCAATTAGCATCAAGAATGTCCTCGAAACATAAGGTACATGTAGGTAAAATATAGTAATTAGGCATATAAATATTTCCATGATCACCACCCCACAATTAAACCTTTTGTCCTCAAACAATCTCCAAACTACCAGCTCATCATTAGCCCCTAAGCACTTATCTACCCGCACTAGAATCGACCAAACACATTTAATCATGCTTTTGTAATTTACACTTTATGGAATTAAAACATATTATTTCACCAATTTATTATACCAATAAAAAAAATATAACCTCAATGAATGACTCGCCACCAATCTTACCGGGCCAATATAATCATATAAGAACACACCAACATGAAATACACTCAAGTGTGCACCACAAATGCCCTCACTATTTTTGGTATAGCCTTTCACTCAAACATTCATCATGTTCACACCTTTTAATTTGAAACAGGCCTATTTTTTTCAAAATATAAGGTCTCACTCTCACAAAAGATGTTCTTGGATATCACAACATACCATAGGCTTGCTCATAGTGTACTTTAACTTTCACAATGAATTTATTATGGAATCAAGATGACTTAACTTGATTGTAATGTCATATTCAAGATAGGGAGGTTACATTTAGGATACCAATAGTGACTACTCCTCCTTAATGCACTTGTTTTATCATTTGGACAATTCAATCACTTTTCTCTTCTTTGGGTCACACCTCTTAATCACCCTCTATTCATCTTTTAATTTCATCATTTACATATTTAAACACTTTCTCAACCTGAGGCCTACTTTTCTTCTCTTATTTAAACACTTCTCTAATATATATATATAAAATCTTTAGGCATAACAAGTGCTTATGCAATTTTATTATGGGTTCTTGACATCTCAATCCTTATTTTCACCACATAAGACATCCCACCCTGCTTTACTTCTATCATTATTTTAATTTACTCTTTCTTTGCGACATAGTGCATTAAGGATCAATAATTGGATCAAACAATGGAATTGTATCAACAAAAAGGAATCCGACTTATCGTGCGGTTAATCAAGGATTTATAGGCTAAAAATCTCAACTGGGCTTCACTATGGATAATCATTATGGAGGCATAAAATAGAATAATGCCTCAATCCTATTCCATAGTTCATACAAGTTACTTGTTAAGAGCACACACAGAGCAAGTTCTAGATGAAGCTTTATGTAAGAACAAGGAAATACTCACCACACATGGAATCCTGACATACACCCAAGGAAATAAACAAATTAGCATGTTCATACAAATAACTTTGAGTGCTTCCAACATAATTACGCACAATGTTATCACTTTATATTCAAATCAAAGAAATTGTGTGTCTCAAGGTTACTTATTTCATTATAGTACATGTTTAAGTGCGAACTATCCATGATGTAGTGCTACTTCTAAGAAAGGCTTCCAATAACCAAAGGTACGACTTCACAACCTACCAACTTATGACTAATTTTTCTTAAGACATTCGTCATCCATTCATCATAGGGTACAATCACTTCTAAGACGACTCTAAGACTCAACTAACACTCAAAATAATCAAAGACAAAATAAAAAAAACTAGTCCTAATCGCTTCGATGAGACTATCCTTAAAAAAATAATCAAAAATAAAAGTCGAGAAACCCATCCTAAAAATTAAAAAGACTCGATAAAGTCACATGGAAGTCTATCTCCCACCCCACACATAAATAGTGCACTGTCCCTAGTGCAATCTAAAACGAATCTAAGACTCTACTAATAATCCAAAATAATCAAAGACAAAAGAAAACAAAAAAAAACTAGTCCTAATCGCTTCAATGAGACTATCCTTACAAAACTATCGGAAAAAAAAAGTCGAGGAACCCATCCTAAAAATTAAAAAGACTCGATAAAGCAGTAAATTATTCACATGGAAGTCTATCTCCCACCCCACACTTAAATAGTGCACTGTCCCTAGTGCAACAAAAAAAACATGAGTAAAGAATGAAATAAAAACTTCCTTTTGGCTTCTAGGCAGCACGGTCATAATCAACATTCACCACAGTTGTGGCATCACCCACAACCATTAAGGCAGTACCAACTGTGAGATCCCATACTTTATTCTATTACTGCATAATATATGTGGCGTAAAGTGGCATGGTTATATGAGGTTTATATGACTTGGTACAGTACATTGAAAAATAAGATTGCAAATGTGAGAAAATATCAAGGAACTAAACTAAAGTTTTAGGTCAAAGGAATCCGTCAAACAAAGTTTCGAGGATAAAGAAATGACTCGGGTCGCACCTCACCCATTTGAAAGGTTTAAATTAACCCATACCTATGAGATAACACTATGAGTATCTAATATGCTAAGAATAATGTGTTATGATGTATTATAATAGTTCAATGGTTGTATGTTAAATTTTGAAGTCAAGAAAATTAGTGAAACAAAGGTCGGTAAAAGTTATCGAATAATAAAAAAATTGAACTTTGGGTCAAATGTTTTGGATGTTTTCTCCCAATATATAAGAAGTTAAAAGACCCATAAACTATCAAATCCAAGGTCTATGAGTCTATTTTACAACTCAAAAAACCTCACATCAAACCGACACCAGAGTAAGAACTATGAGTGTTTTACTGCAGACTCTCTAGGTAGACTCTAGGTCGCGAACTGGGTCAGGTAAAAATATATGGTATGTCGGCTATTCAACATTTTAATCCATAAAAAAAATCCTTTTAGTTCCTATATAGAAAAAATCTTAATAGAGGGTTCTAATGGTGTTCTTGGATTACTAAGGTTCTTTTTTAGCGATTTCTACCATTAAAGGTTGCCCTCGTGCCTAGAAACGTGATCTCTACACGTGACAATTGTTTTATCCTTCTATTAGCTACGTTTGAAGCTAGTTTTGGAAGATATAACTTGGTAGTTATTGGTGTTTCTTTAAGTTTTACACTTGGTTTGGTTAGGTAATCATCTCAGAACTCTTTTATGATTATTTTTATGAAGTTCTACGAACATTTTTTTGAGTTAGGACCATATGGAAAATTTGCCGATTTAAGCTCAATTAAAAGTATAGGTGCATACCATCTATGTATATATTGTGTTTGTGAAGCTTAGAACGTAAGCAAAATCTTTTGTGAAGAAACTTAAGGTATTCAGACATTTATTGGAAAGATATGTTAAGGTTAAGGTTAGTCCTTCCTTTTAGAATGACTCCTGGAAAATTTGTAAAACGCCAAATGCGATATTTTACTATTCTATTGCTCGAAAGACCTTGTGTGGAAGGCATTGGAATCGCAACTGAATTATTTTCATGATATTGTTATGTTGATATTCTACTCGTTTGGATAAATAAGGTATTCAACATGTATATGTCATTTTATCGGCTTCCTTGACTATATGTCCATATGTATGAATTCTTATTCTTTTTTGGGTGGTGTGACTTAAAAATATTATGGGAGACATTTAGTATTTGCAACTAGTCCTCTTTCCCCGCTAAAGTATACTTTGAAAACTCTATAAAGTAACACACGATTTTCAAAGTCAAATATAACTTAGATGTTTAAACGATTAAAACACTTGATTCTTAAATACTTTTATTTATAAATTATCTGGGAACAAGGAATATGAACTAAGTGAATAACCTTAAGCCTTTTATGAAAATCTTCAAGGTTAGATCTCTAAAAGTTGAGATAAGTGTCCAAGCTTATTCGTACAAACATGTGAGGTTCCATGAGACATTTACATGTTATATGAAAGTGATTATAGAATCATGAGGATAAGCGTACAAATGATCCACGATTGGCAACATGATAATGGTAACATAAATTCATTACGAATCCATGACATGACATGCTATATGTTTTACTCCCTGAGCTATAATTGGGAAGTATGGGGCCTATTACCTATATTTATACGTATGAGATACATATGACCACAAGTTGGTGAATATGATGTTGGTTAGCTACCGGGAGGTACCACTATTGCTAGCATTTGGTTAGATATGTCATGCATTTGCATAAATATATATGTCACAACCCAGGGGTACCCCCTAGATGTAACATGGCGTATAGAACCCTGAAAGACTCAATACAAGCCACTTAGCTCTCATAACATAAGAAATAGAACAATAAGAGTAAAACAATAGTCCAAGTCCAATAGTTTTTATAAATGAAAAGCAGAAGTCTAAAACACTTGTGTCATCATAGCCATCTAATACAATAGAATGAAATTTGGCCTAGCCCATACATCATGTCCAAAAGAGAAATACATTAAAGAAACTAAACAATAAACTCCGTCCTCAAAGCATGACGACTCACCAAAGCTCAGAATATCTCAAGTCAACCTCTAGCCAAGAAACTCAGAAACCTGACTATCGAACCCTACATTTGGGTAAATGTAGTCAAGAGTATGTGTTAGTACAAACAATGTACCAAGTATGATAGCCATTCATAAAAACATTTAAATCATGCTAAAGGGGACATTTCATTTCATGACATGCAATTGACCAAGTTAAAATATGATATAATATAGTTCAAAACCATAAGTCATAAAACCATGGTCAATGCAAGCTAACATCATCTTTAAAACCTTTGAACTCATATGTGATACTTCTTTAAGTAACCTTAGTTCCTTATTAATTGTGGGGGATTATCCTTAACCGACATAGAGACCATGTGAGCTATAACATGATCCCCCGGTGTCTTCCACACCGAAAAAGGTTGTCCTGTTTGCCAAGGTAGAACCATGAACTTCTAGCCTAAATGGATTCACTAGCTAATGTCAACTTTAGACAATAATCCTATGGGGGCATATAGGTAAGGGATAAAGAGATTGCTTCTAAAAACCCGGCCTCTACTCGGGAGAGCTTCCATCTCATTGTCCTCTCGGTGCTAATCTAAATCCTATGGAATAGTCATTTCTTACTTGACCTCATTATTCATGGAAAGGTACCCTCGGATAACAAATCCAAGATAGTTTCATTAGTCTACCTCTTACTCTTTGATTCAATTAGGTGAGAAAGCCTTTCAACCTAAGAATCCTATGTGACAAAACCTTTCACATCATGCTACTTATGTGTTTATGATAATGTCCTTTCAACAACACAACAACAACATCATCATTGGTACTTTACTCTCAAAGAACCCTTAAAATATTTGCATAGATTTCATAAGAAAATGCATAAGTCCATAATTTACATCTTGAGGTTCAAAACCCACTTTCAATCATCAATGCTTAGAAAACATGGGTTAGATATAGATTTCATCATAAATTCGTGTAAAACTAGTAATACATGCTTAATTTCATAAAAATCTTCATTTTCAATCAAACTCCCACATCACATGATTCATAACTTGAAAACATGGGGGTTACATGGGTTCATGGGGGAAATCATCATAAAATCATCATATTTCATCAATTCATGCATAAGAGATCAAAATTCAATCATTTAAATCAACATTGAAAAGAACCCATGACAATTGAAGAAAATCCGAACTCAATTGGGGAATTCTAATCTTTGAAATAGAGGAATTTGGGAACTCCATGGATGAAAGGAATCCATGGATGAAAACTATCATACCTTGATTACAAAGCCCACAAATTCTTGAGGAATGGAGACTTGACCTTGATCCGAGCTCCAACTCTTTCTTCTTCTTCAAGTTCTAGAGAGAGAGATATTTGAGAGGAAGACTTTGGGATTTCTTTTGGGTTTTGGAAATAATGACTTGAATGGGTGAGTTTTGGGGTTAAAATGACTTATATGTGGGTCCTAGACTTGGGTAAAATGACATAGCTTTCATTTAATTAAAATCGTAAAAGACCCAATTAGCCCCTAACTTATAGGGGGCTGCCTCATCTTCACGTGAAGCTCCATGAGTCGTGGTGCCTTCTATGTTTATGAACCAGTGGCTAGGCAAACACCCTTAACCCCTAAAAATCTAAATCATCACAACGACCCCTCCCATGGCCCATCAAGGCCTTCACGAGCCGTGAAGTGGCTTTTGTGGAAGAGGCTGTTTTGGGGAAGTCCTAGCTACTACCTAGCCTTTCACGAGCCCCACCACGACCAGTGGTCACCACCACGAGCCTTCAAGGTGGATGTGGGAAGGTGGGCAGTGCTTGATGAAGGTTTGGCTGCCCAAGTCCTCTTCCTTGGCTCTTGCCCTCTCACTTAGGCATAATTTAGCCTACTAGATTCTGAGGTGTTACAATATATGTATTCACGACCTATGATTACCCGAGCATACTATGTATATTTGAGTAGAAGGAAGTCAAATATTAACCATGGAGATTATTTTAGTTTCAGTTTCGGGTTTTATTTCTATTACCCTTTTTACACCTATTTATGATTCTACTTTTCGCCTTACATACCATTACATTTTTATATGTAGTGATATCCCATTGCCTTGGGATGCTACTTTTTTGTTTCGTGGAAACAGGTCCAAACAGGGATTCTGATCGACCCACTCGCTAGGATTTAGGTTTAACTGTGAGTTGGTAAGCTCCATAATATCACGGGGCTATCAGAAGATGATTACTTTTGTTGTACAATTTGGGTATAGTCTGGGCCTTGTCCCGACAAAATTTATGTCACTCGTAGAGGCTATTGTGGACACATTATTCTGGGTTTCTTTTGTAGGTTTCAAACTTCAGCCCATAGGCTTAGCATGTATATATGTGTGTGTGTGTGTATATCCTCAGTTGCAGCCTCGTCGGCTAGCTAGTACTTCTTTATTTGTAACTTGTCTATGTTTGTTTATATGGATTATTGTTATTCAAATCATGACCTTTATGGTCCAAGTTTCGTATTTCAGATGTTGTGTTGCTCGATCTTTTGGGACCGAAGTTTACTTAGCTAGTATGTTTCAGTGGAACTCTAACGAATAAAGTATCGAGTGCCAGTCGTACCTCCCTATTTTGAGGCATAAAAAACTTGGTATTATAGCAAGTAGTATCCCGGGAGTCTACAAGCCGTGTCTACTAGAGTCTTGTTTATGTGTGTATTGAGCACCACACTTATAATTAAGAAGCTACAGGGCATTTGAGAATGGTTACATTTCTTTTAAATGATAGATTGTGCTATAGTGCAAAATTATAAGAATGTATGAAATCTAAATTGTGTTTTATGTTTCTTATCTAACAGGCAACACATGCTTCAGAGATGGTACAAAGAGATATATGTATTGGTCCAGGGGAAGGTACTAGTCGTTTCCCATGAGATCAAAGGGATAGATTTCCCTTTGAGGCATATAGTGAATCTCCGGTACCCTAGTACCAGCTTCCCCAACACATGTTCAAGCTTGAGGAGTCGTAGCACCCCTATCCTCACAAGTTCCATTGGTATCCGAGGAAGCTAGGGACACAGGACCTCCAGTACCTGTTGTTCCTCAACCAGAGATTAGGGAGCAGGGGTTAAGGGAGGCAGTTCAATTGGTGACTATGATAGTTTTTATTCATGAGCGACAACCAGAATCAGGAGCAAATGCTCGGAGAGACCAGTCAGAAAGCTTGAAGGTACAAAAGTTTCTTCATTTTGCCCCTCCATTTTTTACGGGATCCAATTCTACTAAGGATCCCCAAGACTTTATAAAACATATATACAAAGTATTAAGAGTGATGCATGCCTCCATCATTGAGGATGTGGAATTGGCTTCTTTCCGGCTATGTGATGTAGTCATACTATGGTATGAGGCATGGGAGAGATCTAGAGCCATGAGAGCAAGATTTCAACATTATGCTAATGGTTCGGTAGATCATCCAACCAGATATTGTTGGGTAGAATCCCTATCGGATGATGTAGATATTTTCCATATAAATGCTTTCACCTAGACTACAGAGGAACTTTCTCGATGAATTTGTCATAAATGTAGGGATAAGGAGCACAATAAGAGGACCCGTACGGTGGGGTCTTATAGGGAGCCACATGGGTATTTAAGTCCTCCACTCTATCTATATCTACCTCGGCCAGGAGTTAATGTCGCACCACAAATGCAAGGAAAACATTTTGATTTATATAGTCAATCAAGATCAAGTTAGAGCTCAGGCCAGCCTGAGGGCCGTCGCTAGGAGCATTTTGTCCAGTTAATACATCCTACTCCTCTATGTACACAGTGTTGTAAGTCGCACATTGGGCAGTGTAGACATAGTTCAGGTGCATGTTATCTGGCGGCAGATCGAACATTTTATTAGTCAGTGTTTGTGGTTGAGTAGAGGTGAGTCAGCTCAGCCTTTAGGATCCACAACAACCTCTTCTCCCTCATTTCGTTCCCCACTACCAGGATCACAGTTTACTCAGGGTCGTGGTAGATGATAGCGCTCAAACTATTCTCTAAAACCAATCCAAAAACTAAGCGATCATCGACAATATAAATACCTAACTAAGATTTGGATCGAATCCCACAAAGAATAATATAGCACAGAGAATTCTATCCGGAAATTTGGAAAGTAAATCCATTTATTTGTAGAAATAAGAACAATTGGGTGGATGATTACACCAAATTCATGAAAAAGGTTTGGTTATCAATAGTCAAAATTAAACGAAAATTTCAATAATTCAAATAAGTAACAAGTTATATAGGGGTGTGGGGATCAGAATACAATGTCACATAGGGGCAATTGTATTGCTCTATAGTGATGAACATTCATGGATAGGTTGGGTCATATTTAATTACACTAATCTTCTTTCAATTTCATAGCATCAATTCATGGAATCTCCTTTCGGTCTCAACTATGTGCATAACTAAACAACCCAATACCTTACATTATTCTCTCTTTCGATGCATAAATAGGAAAAATAGATCGGACCCATAATCTCTATTTTCAAGAAAATTAGAGACATCAAACCTAAATTGCAATTATTGAACAAATTACCCACTTTAATCAAACCCTTTCGAGAATCAATCAAAGATCACAAGTAGAAATTAAGGTTGCAACATTAACCCATAAGTTAACTCCATACTAATTAGCCCAAATCTATATATGAACAACAACAAAACAAAGCATAACACAATATCCACTACATTAAATAAACACCCAACCCCAAAATTGTTGCCCTAGACTTTGGGGTTTTAGCCACCCTTCACAAAGTGTAAAGAAATTATACCTTGCATGAAAGTAGCCATGTGTAGCATGAAACTAAGCAATTACAAGCAATACCCACGTCGATTTCAACTTCAATTTGTCAATTTCAACAGCAAAGTTGATAAACCCCAAAACTACAAAAGTGTTCTTCAAAACGTAAAAGTGTTTCTCTCTCTGTAAGGTTCAAAATCTCTCTATCAATTTTCTGGATTTGGACATCTAGAACTCCCTCTTTTCTCTCTCCTTTGAACTTTTTATAATTTCTCTAAAATTTGTCCCAAAACTCAATGTGTGACCCATTCAGCGATGCTTGTCAGGCTCGCCAAAAATATTTGGTGAATCACCATTGTTCGTTATATCGCTTTTCTCTTACTTTAGGCTTTCGGTGTTTGAACCTCAGTCAACGAACTTTTTTGAGTTTTCCTTTCACATTAGGTGGATCACAAAGTACTACTTTTTTTCAACTTTCAAGACTTTAATTTTTTCTCTAAGTATTGTCACATTCGGTGATGGTCACCTTATTCGCCCTTTGTAGTCGACGAGTCGCTATGCCTCTTTGAGTTCACCGACCTACCTCAATTAATTTAGTTATTGTGCATTATTAATTTAGGGCAAGGTCATACCCATTGGGTGATCCGCCCTTCTTGTTAGGTGATCAACCATGTGGAGCTTACACTTCTTTTCATGTTTTTGGCCCTTCTTTCAAACATTCATCCTTGCCCTATCACTTAGCCTTCATAGCTACAAATCATTAAAATATCATTATAATAGGACATAATTAGGAATTAAGGACATGAATTGTTGAACTATATAGGCCTCAAATGAGTGTAAATCTACCACTCATCAACACTCTCAATTAAACTTTTGCTTGTCCTCAAGTAAATCAAGAACACAATCAGTTCAACAAGGGTGTCTACAACAGTTCTCAATGAGAGCTAACATGTAAGTGCCATTACAAGACTAATCTCAATAACATGCTACTGTCCATCATGATAAAAAGCTTCAAATGATGAATAGCCACTGTCAAACCAAGCTCAAGCAGACTATATATTTTTTTCTAATGCAAGACCATGTTTCAAAAAATGCATTAAAGTGCCCTCTCATCAAGAACGATTTCAAGCTCTCACAAAGCAAAACAATAAATGTAACACTCCGGAAAATGGTAGGCTAAACTACAGCTAAACGTAAGGGTTAAAAATCATAAAATAACCCCCCCCCCCATGGATTAGTAGACCATCTAGATTTGAAATGAGGTCCACAAGAGTCAAGGGAAAAGGGCAAGTGCCAAGGCAAAAAGGCCAAGCCAAAGCCAAAGCCAAAGGCCAAGGATGCCCCAACCTTGGACCACACTGCCCCAACTTCATAACCATCACCACGGCCAGTGGTCTTGACCACGGCTCATGGGAGGCCTCGTGGATTTTCCTTGGCCATTGAGGAGTAGACACCAAGTGTCCTAGCTACTTCCTTAAGGTCCACGAGAGGGACCACGGCTCGTGGAGCCCCTCGTGAAGATGCCTTGGGCATTTGAGCTAAGGGCTTCAAGTAGCATAGCTACTGCCTCAAGGACCACGAGAGGGACCACGGCTCGTGGAGCCCCTCATGGGAATACCTTAGGTATGGAAGCTTAAGGCACCAAGTGCCTAGCTACTGCCCCAACTTCACGAGAGGACGACATCTCGTGGAGCCCCACTTGGGAATGCCTTGGTCATGGAAGCTCAAGGCACCAAGTGCCTAGCTACTGCCCCAACTTTACAAGTGGGACCACGGCTCGTGGTCCTCACCACGGCTCATGAGGGACCCTCGTGGTGTCTGGGCGTGGTCACTTAATGAAGGTTAATTAAATCATTTCCTTTTTAAGTCCAATTAAAGTGAGGTCATTTTGGGTAAGTTAGGGGTCACTATATAAGTTGTTTTTAAGTCAATAATTCCCTACACTAAGTCATTTTTCACAAACACCCAAATCAAACCAAAAGTTCATCTTCCTCACAATATTTTTCTCTCTAAAACTCAAAGAAGAAAAAGAGTAGAATTGGAGCTAGGGTTTGGAGATTTCAAGGCTTCTTCCTCAAATTCTTTGACGATTATTTATCAAGGTATGGTGGCGTTTCATCTATGGGTAGCTTTCACCCATAGAGTCCCTTCAAAACTTGATTACAAAGCTTTCAATTTCCCCAAAAGTTAGGGTTTCACTCTAAGTCATGGGTTCTATTCTAAAATGTTTTCAATGGTTGATTTATGATAGATTATGATTGAATTGATGATTAATTGTTGATTTATGATGAAATCCCCCCAAGAACCCATGAATTCCCTATATTACTAAATTGTGCCTTCATGATGTGGGTTGATTGATTGTAGAAGCATGTGAATAGATTATGTCTATATTGATTGAGTTTATTGAATCATGATACTCTCCATATCTAATGTAGTAATTCTAGATGTTTGGGTTGAAAGTGATTCATGGTCCTTGAAGGGCAAATTATGAGGGTTTGTAGATATTTATGAGAATTGTGTATGAGCTTATAATTCACTTAGAGAGTGAAGATCATATGATTATGGTGTAATTGTGGTATTGTTGAAAGATCATTCTCCCCAAACCCTTACACATGACTATGCATGACATGTCTATGATAATGTTGTTGTGTTGATTGAAAGGCTATTCTCATGAACACACTATGAACATGATGTGAAAGGTTTACTCACATATTGATGATTCTAAGGTTGAAAGTCTATTCTCACCTATTGAATATATGAGCTATCATGATACCATGTTGGTTTGAGTGCTAGGGCATTCTTTCATGAACATGAACCTAATTTAAGACTTAACATGAATTTAAAGGGAATTATTCTTAGCACCGAGTGGATTTGAATATGAGATGGAAATCTTTTACGTCAGTTAGTCCGGCTTTCCAAATGGGTTCCTTTTACGCCAGTTAGTTCGGGTTCCCAAAATAGTTATCTCATGAGATGGAAACCTTTTACCTCAGTTAGTCCGGGTTTCTAGTAGCAATCTCCATATCCCGTAACTATGTGCCTACATAGGTCTTTAGCTAGTTGATCCACCTAAGCTAACAAAACTAGTTCTACCTTAGTCAAGTAGGACACCTCTTTTCTGTGTGAGGCAGTACATCGGATTCCATGTAGATCACATGGTCTATGTCGGTTAAGGTTATTTCCCTACATGACAATGATGTGAATTATGACAAGAACAAGAACATGAACTATACTTATGACTTCTCAATGAGCTCTACTTAGTGTGAGTGGGGGTATGGGACTTCATTCATGCATTGCACAAGTAGACTTTGAAAGGGGTTATAGTGTGGTTTTCTTATGCTATGAAGATATATGAATTTATGCATGTATGATATGGATTGTTGCTAAGAGTGGCTTTACGTGCTACAGGCTATGAACATGAATGTTTCCTTGTCTATGAGTATTGGCTATGGATGAGGTCAAGGTATGATATGTATGATTATGGTGGCCTAAAAGTGGTACTTAGTATTAGATGGGATTATGGGATCTTATATATGCATTCCCCAAGTATAGCTTAGGGTTGCTTATGAAATGGTTTGACTTATGTATTTACACTATTGTGCATAATGACTCTTAAAGTTGATAAAGTGCATGGTTTCAACTAAATTGCCCCTTTTAGCATGTTTTAAGGATTTTTATGCATGGCTTCCATACTTAGTGCAATTTTGTGCTAACCCATATTTTCTACATTTTCTGTAAGTGTAGGGCCCGGTTGTTGAGGTGTGCTTCCTTTTTTATCAAAGCTTGGATCGACTATTCTCCACGCTTTTGGTGAGTCCTCATGGTTCGAGGACGAGAGTTGTTCATTTCTAGTTTCTTACTTACCTTCTCTTTAGAGACTATGTTGTAAAGGGTTGTGACCCTTATTGATACTCGATTGTATTAGATGGTTAATGAGACTATGTCTAGACTTCTATTTGATTTTATGAAAAGACTTCGATTGTAAAAAGTTGTAATTCCGCATCATTTCTATTTCTTATGTTTATGTGTCATGACCCATGGGTACTCCCTAGATGTAACACGGGGTACTCGACCCCGAAGGGGTCTCATACAAGCTCTTAGCATATCAGGACATAAGATATATAGCAATGATGTGGAATTTAAAACTTTTTACAATCGAAGTCTTTTCATAAAAGAAAATGGAAGTCTAGACATTGTCTCAATAACCATCAACTACAATTGAGTATCAACAAGGGTCATGGCCCTTTACAACATAGTCTCAAAAGAGAATGTAAGAAAGACACTAGAAATGAATAACTTCCGTCCCCGAACTATGAGGACTCACCAAGAGCGTGGAGAGAATCAATCCAAGCTTTGAACAATAGAAGAAGCACACCTCAATGATAGGGCCCTACACTTATAGAAAAATGTAGAAATATGGGTTAGTACAAAAGTGCACTAAGTATGATAGCCATGCATAAAAATCCTTAAAACATGCTAAAAGGGACAGTTTAGTTTAAACCATGCGATATGCCAATTTTGAACATCATATTTAAAATAGTTGGAGAATGTAACTCATAAGACAACTCATATACAATTCATCATAGTATAAAGGATATCAACATAATCACAAGCATAGCCTCCAACATGGACATGATGCAAACATCAATCATCATAAGACATAGTTCACATACGTAATTAAATACCAAGATCATCTAATCATAAAATAACCATCACATAAGTAACCCTAAGATATACTTGTGCAATGCATAGATAAGATCCCATAATCCCATCTACACTAAGTGCCACTTTTAGGCCACCATGGTCATACTTATCATACTTTAATCTCATTCATAGTTAATACTCATAGACAAGGAAACATTCATGTTCATAGCTTATAACAAGGAAATCCACTCTTAGCAATACTCCATATCATACATACATAAATTCATATATATTCCTAGCATAAGAAAACCACACCACAACCCCTTTCAAAGCCTACTTGTGTAATGCATGAATGAAGTCGCATACCCCCACTCATACTAAGTAGAGCTCGTTGAGAAGTCCTAAGTATAGTTCATGTTCATGTTCATAATTCATATAAAGCATGCATTAACTCATAAATCATTATATCATAAGAGAAACATACCACGACCACTCTCAAAGCCTATTTGTGCAATGCATGAATGAATTCCCATACCCTCACTCACACTAAGTAGAAACTCTTGAGGAACTATAGAACATAACTCATGTTCTTGTTCATATTCTTGTTCATAGAGGGAAATAGACTTAACCAACATAGACCATGTGAGTTACATGGAATCCGGTGTATTGCCCCACACTAAAAAGAGGTGTCCTACTTACCTAAGGTAGAACTAGTTTTGTTAGCTTAGGTGGATCCACTAGCTAAAGACCTATGTGGGCACATAGTTATGGGATAAGGAGATTGCTACTAGAAACCCGGACTAACTGAGGTAAAAGGTTTCTATCTCATGAGATAACTGTTTTGGGAACCCGGACTGACTAGCGTAGAAGGAATCCATTTAGAAAGCCAGACTAACTGACGTAAAAGCTTTCATTTGGGAACCTGGACTAACTGGCGTAAAAGCTTCCATCTCATATTCATATCCACTCGGTGCTAGGTAGAATTCCCTTTAAGTTCATGTTAAGTTCTGACTTAAGTTCATGTTTATGGAAGAATGCACTAACAATCAATCCAACATGATATCATGACATAGCTCATAAATTCATTAGGTGAGAATCGCCTTTCAACCTTAGAATCATTAATATGTGAGTAAACCTTTCACATCATATTCATAGTGTGTTCATGAGAATTGCCTTTCAATCAACACAACAACATTATCATAGTCATAGTCATTTCATGCATAGTCATGTGTAAGGGTGCATATGAAAAATAGCCTTTCAACAACACCTTAGTCACATCATAGTCATGTTCATGCATGGGGTGTGTGTGTGATTGTCATTTCAATGACACAACAACAACATTATCATCATACACACTTCACTATCAAAGTGTTCATAAAACATACATGTAATATCATAATCATGCATAACCTTCATATCTTGCATTCAAGGACCATAGATCATATTAAGTCAACACTTCTAGCATTCACTACATTAGACATGGATATAATCATAACTCAAGTAAAACATTCATTACATGCATAACCTCATGTACTCGTATTATAGTTCATGTGGGTAAAGTCCTTCCACAATAATGCTATATACAATTCAACAAACATAGTAGCTTCCTTCTTAAAGCTTCAACATTCATAGCTCATTCATTTTAGCTTTCACCCTTTAAGCCCTAGAAGTCATATTCATACTACAAGCATTACTCTCAAGCAATACCTCACATGGTCATCATGTAAACCTAACTCTCAAGGTAAACTAACCACATGCTTCATTCTTAACTAATCATAGTCATATAACATCAAGTAAACTCAATCTCAATACCACTCAACCATGATCCATTATATAAGCCCTAATCAATTCAATTCATGTCTATAAGCTTTACTTTTAATAAATTCATATCTAGGTGCTCTAATCCCAAGCAATTCATAAAGATGTTCATCAATCTTAGAAGGTCACATCAAAGCCCTTAATCCCCTCTTTCATGGAATAATATTATCTATATCAATTTTCACTCTATAATCTTAGGTTAATTAATAATACATGTATAATCATACTAATTTAATGTAATTACACCATAAACAATCATTATTCACACAATTGGACCAATATACAACAATACCCACACTTAAGATCCAAATTGAGAAAATTATGGCTTTCATGGGTTCTTGGGGTAATTCACCATAAATCAACCTTAAATCATCAATTCAATCATACCCCAACATAATTCAACCATTGAAAACGTTTTTGAAGAGAACCCATGTCATTAGAATAAAACCCTAACCTTTGGAGAAATTGTAAGATTTGAAATCTAGTTTTGAAGGGGCTCCATGGGTTAAATCTACCCATGGATAAAAACTACCATACCTTGATGAAGAATCTTCAAATAATTTGATGAAAACCCCTTGATTTCTTCAAGCCCAAGCTTCAATTTTACTCTTCTTCTTCTTGGGTTTTTAGAGAGAGAAAAATTGTGAGCAAGATGAACTTTTGATTTTGATGTGGCTGTTTGTGAAAATGATTTAGTTTGGGTGTTTAATGACTTAAAATACCTTATATAGTTATTTAAAACTAATATAAAATATACCCATTTTAATTGGACTAAAAATAAAAAATTTGATATCGCCCCTCGCCCAAGTGGACTGCCCACACACCTAAGGCAAAGTCCATGAGGGGCTTCACAGGCAGTGGACTGCTCCACGTGCCATGGTCCCTCACGTGAACTTGTTCCTTTGGCTTGTGGAGCTAAGTCATGGTCCACGAGGGCTCTTCACGGGCAGTGGACTTGTCCACGTGCATGTCGTGATCCCTAATGTGAACTATGCCTCTTGCCCAAACGGCTAAGGCAAGCTTCACGAGGGGTCTTTATGGGTAGTGGGGTCCTCCACGTTCCGTGAATCCACACGTGGACTTGCCTTTTCACCTAAACGGCTAAGGAATTGTTCCACGAGGGCTTTCCAAGGGCAATGAGGGCTTTTAGGCCTCGTGAACCCTCACATGGACTTGCCGCCTTGCCTACACGGCTAAGGCATTAGTCTAGGAGGCCTTCAATGGGTAGTGAAGGCTTTTACGCTCCATGAAGCCTCACGTGAACAATACCCTTCGCCCACATGGCTAAGGCAAAGTGCACGAGTGCTTTCCAAGGGTAGTGAAGCCTTTCACAGGTCGTAAACCCTCCCTTGAACAGTACACTTAGCCAATTTATTGGGGGCTAATTTAGGGTCCTCCTCAAGGACCCTTGGTTGGTCCTTGGGGGGATCGTATCTCGACGATTAGCCCCTAAAATCTTAATTCTAAGTATGGGGAGACATTTTACAAATCTAAACCATACATCAAACTCTAAAACTCATACGTCAGGCTCTAGTTTCACCTATTAATTTTCCAGGTGTTACATTATGATACGCTAAGGGCTTGTATAGGACCCCTTCGGAGTCGAGTACACCGTCTTACATCTAGGGGGTACCCCTGGGTCGTGACAAACTTGGTAATTAGAGCATAATGTTTAGAATGATTCTAGGATGATGTCTCATAAACCACATCTAGTAGAGTCTTATTCCTGAGTGTGAAGCGCACCACATTTATAAATAAGAGGCTATAAGATGTTTAGGAAATTCCACTTCTTTCGTTACTCTTTAGTCGTGCCTTAGAGTTTTAACTCTATGAAGTCATTTTCCTAACCCTTCTCTTGTGTCTTTAGGATATGAATACAAGAAGGGCGAATGCAATAAGGATGGAAGAGGAGAATGTGAATGAGGGAGTTCCTCCCCAAGATCCTCAAGTTCCTCAAGCTCCTATTGATGCGGGGGCTATGACAAGTGTGGAAATAAGGTCGGCTCTCCAAGTATTGACTCAAGTCGTGACAACTCAAGCCCAAGCCATGATAGCCCAAGCTAATACGGAGGTTGTTGCTCCGGCCAATCCAAATGTGAATTCGGGGGCTTCAAGGATTAGGGACTTTGCTAGGCTAAATCCTCTCGAGTTCTATGGTTCCAAAGGGGGAGAAGATCCTCATGAGTTTGTGGAAGAGGTTTTCAATATACTTGACATCATGGGAGTAACTTTAGTAGAGAAAGTGGAACTAGCCGCCTACCAATTAACGAGTGTTGCTCAAGTTTGGTATAAACAATGGAAAGATAATAGGTCGGTAGGAACGGGTCCCATGGAGTGGGAAGTGTTCAAATCTGCGTTTATTGCTAGATACTTTCTTCGAGAATTGAGGAAATCTAAGGTTGAAGAATTCATCAACCTTCATCAAGGGAACATGAATGTGAAAGACTATTCCCTCAAATTCACTCAATTGTCCAAGTACACTCCATCTTTGGTGTCAAATCTGAGGGATGAAATGAGTAGGTTCTTGACGGAGGTGTCTGAATTGATTGAAGAGGAATTCCGTGCGGAAATTCTCCATGATAATATGTATATCTCACGTCTAATGGTGTATGCTTAACAAGTTGAGAAGTCAAGACTTAGGAAGAAGAAGAGGGAAGTGAAGAGAGCAAGGACCAATGATGGGAATTCTTCCAAGGGTAAATCCGAGGGTCAAGGGCAACCAAGGTTCAAGCGAAGGTTCTATAACCAAGGCTCCTCTAGTGCTCCAAGGTCCAACAAAGGTAGGGTATCTAACCCAAAGCCTCAAGGAGGCAATAGTGGTGGATCTTCTATGGTGAGGCCTACTTGCTCCAAGTGCGGTAAGAAGTATGATGGTAAGTGCCTTATTGGCATGGATGGTTGCTATAGTTGTGGGAAGAGTGGTCATATGATGAGGGATTGTCCCAAGCTTAAGGTTCAAGGAAGAGGAGGCAAGCAAGTTCCTCCTAGCGGTTCAAATGATGCTCCCAAGAAAAACTGCTTTTATACTTTTCAATCCCAAGGTGACCAACAGAGCTCCTCGGATGTAGTGACCGGTATGTTACAAGTCTTTTCTATTGATGTATATGCATTGTTAGATCTTGGTGCCACCTTGTCCTTTGTGACACCTTTTGTGGCCATTAAATTTGAAATACTCCCCGAAGTGTTAATAGAGCCTTTTTTGGTTTCTACCCCGATTGGTGACTCGGTAGTGGCAAAAAGAGTCTATAGGAGTTTTCATATTTCTTTCTTTCATAAAGTTACCTTGGTGGACTTGGTGGACTTGGTGGAGTTAGACATGTTAGATTTTGATGTGATTTTGGGTATGGATTGGTTGCATGCATGTTATGCCTCTATTGATTGTAGGACTCGGGTAGTTAAGTTTCAATTTCCAAATGAGTCTATTTTAGAGTGGAAGGGGAGAAATTCTATCCCTAGAGGTCAATTTGTCTTTTACCTCAAAGCTAGGAAAATGATCTCCAAAGGGTGTATTTACCATCTTGTTAGGGTTGTAGATATTGAGTCTGAAACCCCTTCTCTAGAGTCGGTTCCAGTAGTGAATGAGTTTCTGGAAGTTTTTCCCGATGATTTGCCCAGTATTTATCCTGAGCGGGAAATAGACTTTAGCATTGACCTTTTACCGGATAGATAACCTATCTCTATTCCTCCTTATAGAATGGCTCCAGTCGAGTTTAAAAAATTGAAGGAGCAACTAAAGGATTTGTTAGACAAAGGCTTTATTCAACCGAGTATCTCTCCATGGGGTGCTCCGATATTGTTTGTTATAAAGAAGGATGGGTCTCTTAGAATGTGTATTGACTATCATCAATAGAAGAAAGTGATCATAAAGAATAAATATCCCTTTCCTAGAGTTGATGACTTGTTTGATCAACTTCAAGGGGCTAGCCATTTCTCCAAAATAGATCTTCGTTTGGGTTACCATCAACTAAGGGTGAGAGGGATTGACATTCCCAAGACGGCCTTTAGAACCTGGTACGGTCACTATGAATTCATGGTTATGTCTTTTGTGTTGACAAATGCCCCAGTGGCATTTATGGATCTAATGAATAGAGTGTTTAGACACTACCTTGATATGTTTGTGATCGTGTTTATCGATTATATTTTGATCTATTCAAGGAGTGAAAATGAGCATATGAATCATTTGAGGATTGTATTGCAAGTCCTTAAAGACCACCAATTGTATGCAAAGTTTAGTAAGTGTGAGTTTTGGCTAAGGTATGTAGCCTTCCTTTGTCATATTGTGTCGAGCAAGGGTATTGAGGTAGATCCTAAGAAGACGGATGCGGTCAAGATTTGTCATAGACCTCTAACTCCTACCGATATTAGAAGCTTCTTGGGATTGGCCGGCTACTATAGGAGGTTTGTTAAGGGTTTTTCCTCCATTACTTCTCCGTTGACAGCTTTAACTAAAACAAAAGCTAAGTTTGTGTGGTCGGAGGCGTGTGATAAAAGTTTCCAAGAGTTGAAAGATAGACTCACTTTCGCTTCGGTGTTGACCTTACCGGAAGGTACCGATGGTTTTGTTGTATATTGTGACGCCTCTAGAGTAGGGTTGGGATGTGTTATTATGCAACATGGTAAAGTGATTGCCTATGCTTCAAGGCAACTTAAGATCCATGAAAAGAATTATCCAACCCATAATCTCGAATTAGTGGCGGTAGTATTTGCCTTGAAAATACGGAGACACTATCTTTATGGGGTGAATGTTGATGTGTTCACCGATCACAAAAGTCTTCAATATGTGTTTAGTCAAAAGGACTTGAATCTCCGACAAAGAAGGTGGTTAGAACTTTTGAAGGATTATGACATGAGTGTACTTTACCACCCTGGCAAAGCCAATGTAATTCTGGATGCCCTTAGTAGATTGTCCATGGGTAGTGTGGCTCATGTAGAGGATGAAAAGAAAGAATTGGTTCGTGATGTGCATAGGTTGTCCCGGGTACGTGTTCAACTAGTGGATTCCACCAAGGGTGGTGTCATGGTCCATAATGGTTTCGAATCATCCTTTGTGATGGACGTGAAGTCTAAGCAAGACCTTGATTCTATTTAAGTTGAGTTGAAAGAGTCGGTACTCAACAAGTTCGTTGAGGCTTTCTCCCAAGGGGGATATGGGGTGCTTAGGTACCAAGGTCGGTTATGTGTTCCGCACGTTGATGGCTTCAGAGAGAAAATTCTAGAAGAAGCTCATAGTTTACAGTATTCTATTCATCTGGGAGCCATCAAGATGTACCGTGATCTACCGGAAGTCTATTGGTGGAATGGTATGAAGAAAGATATAACGGGTTT
This sequence comes from Solanum piurae, assembly GCA_029582685.1. Classification (NCBI taxonomy): domain Eukaryota; kingdom Viridiplantae; phylum Streptophyta; class Magnoliopsida; order Solanales; family Solanaceae; genus Solanum; species Solanum piurae. The sequence goes on from JAJOOO010003259.1 coordinate 90,943, forward strand.
TGTTGCCAAGTGTCTGAATTGTCAACAAGTTAAGGCCGAACACCTAAGGCAGGGAGGCTTTTTGCAAGATATACCAATTCCCACTTGGAAGTGGGAAGAGGTTAATATGGACTTTATAGTGGGTTTGCCTCGTACTGGAAGGCAACATGATTCTATTTGGGTCATTGTGGATAGAATGACAAAATCCGCCCACTTTATTCCCGTCAAGATTTCGTTTTCGGTGGAAGACTATGCCAAGTTGTACATCAAGGATATAGTGAAGTTTCATGGGGTTCCTTTATCTAATATTTCAGATCGGGGTACTCAATTTACTTCACACTTTTGGAAGGCATTCCAAAAAAGGCTTGGTACTAAGGTTAAACTTAGCACGGCTTTTTCATCCCCAAACTGATGGTCAAGTGGAACGTACCATCCAAACCTTAGAGGATATGTTGAGGGCATGTGTCATAGACTTTAAGGGTAATTGGGATGACCATCTACCGTTAATAGAGTTTGCCTACAACAATAGTTACCACTCAAGTATTGCCATGGCTCCTTTTGAAGCATTGTATGGTAGGATATGTAGATCTCCGGTTGGTTGGTTTGAAGTAGGTGAAATTTCTCTAATTGGTCCCGAACTAGTTTATGAGGCCATTGAGAAAGTCCGACTCATTAGAGAGAGGTTGAGGACGGCCCAAAGTCGGCAAAAGTTTTATGCCGATGTTAGAAGGAGGGATCTAGAATTTGAAGTTAATGATTGGGTTTATTTGAAAATCTCACCTATGAAAGGTGTAATGAGGTTTGGCAAGAAAGGGAAGCTTAGTCCCCGGTATGTAGGCCCATATCAAATCTTGAAACATGTTGGGAAAGTTGCCTATGAGTTAGACTTGCCAAATGAGTTGGCCTCGGTTCATCTGGTATTTCATGTTTCTATGCTCAAGAAGTGTATTGGTGATCCAGTATCCATCATTCCCTTAGAAGGGTTGGGAGTTGATGAGAGACTTTCAAATGAAGAGATTCCGGTAGAGATCTTAGACCGGCTAGTTAAAAGATTGAGAAACTAGGATATAGCTTTTGTAAAGGTGCTACGGAGGAATCATTTAGTTGAGGGTGCTACATGGGAGGCCGAGACCGATATGAAGTCCCGATATCCTCATCTTTTTCCTTCTACTCTTATCCAGGCTAGAGGTAAATAGTTTATCTTGAGTTTGGTGTTTTGGGAATCATGTGCGCTATGTGTTCTTCATGATTTTCCTTATGATATGCATGTTCTTGTGAGAATTCATGTTTAGCATAAAATGAGTTTTCTTGATTTATATGTTCCTCATGTTGTTGTGCATTTTAGTATGATCATTATATATTTGACTTCATGAGATGATTTGATGAACATGCTTAGTTATGCTTTTGATAAAATGGCATATTAGCTCCATAATGTTGTGTTGAGCTTGCTTTTAGTTGGAGAAGGTAGTTCTCCTATATTAATGTGAAATGATGAGTTTTGTGCATAATGGGTTTTGGATGTAGCTCCCACTTCCTTGTGTTGCATTGATTATGTCTTGAGATGGAGTTGATGTTTCCTCCTTTGAATTGTGCATTATTTGATGTTACATGCATGATGGGCTGCTAGTCTTGAGTCTTTACTTCCGTAAGGTGTCTAAATCGTCATTCGAGGACGAATGTTCCCAAGGGGGAGATAATGTAACACTCCGGAAAATAGTAGGATAAACTAGAGCTAAACGTAAGGGTTAAAAATCATAAAATCAGACCCCCCCCCCCATTGATTAGTAGACCATCTAGAGTTGAAATGAGGGCTACAAGAGTCAAGGCCAAAGGGCAAGTGCCAAGGCAAAGGTGCCAAGCCAAAGCCAAAGGCCAAGGCTGCCCCAACCTTGGAGCACACTGCCCCAACTTAACGTCCATCACCACGACCAGTGGTCATGAACATGGCTCGTAGGAGGCCTCATGGAGCTGCCTTGGCCATTGAGGAGTAGCCACCAAGTGGCCTAGCTACTGCCTCAAGGTCCACGAGAGGGACCACGGCCAGTGGTCTTGACCATGACTCGTGGAGCCCCTCGTGAAGATGACTTGGGCATTTGAGCTAAGGGCCTCAAGTAGCATAGCTACTGCCTCAAGGACAACGAGAGGGACCACGGCTCGTAGTCCTGACCACGGCTCGTGGAGCCTCTCGTGAGAATGCCTTGAGCAAGGAAGCTTAAGGCACCAAGTGCCTAACTACTGCCCCAACTTCACGAGTGGGACCACGGGACGTGGTCCTCACCACGGCTCGTGAGGGCCCCTCATGGTGCCTGGGATTGGTCACTTAATGGAGGTTAATTAAGTCATTTCCTTTTTAAGTCTAATTAAAGTGAGGTCATTTTGGGTAAGTTAGGGGACACTATATAAGTTGTTTTTAAGTCAAAATTCCCTAAACTAAGTCATTTTTCACAAACATCCAAATCAAATCAAAAGTTCATCTTCCTCACAATATTTCTCTCTCTAAAACTCAAAGAAAAAGAAGAAGAAAAAAAAAAGTAGAATTGGAGCTAGGCTTTGGAGATTTCAAGGCTTCTTCCTCAAATTCTTTGAAGATTCTTTATTAAGGTATGGTGACTTTTCATCTATGGGTAGCTTCCACCCAAAGAGTCCCTTTAAAACTTGATTTCAAAGCTTTCAATTTCCCCAAAAGTTAGGGTTTCACTCTTAGTAATGGGTTCTCTTCTAAAACGTTTTCAATGCTTGATTTATGATGGATTATGATTGAATTTATGATTAATTGTTGATTTATGATGAAATCCCCCCAAGAACCCATGAATTCCCTATATTACAAAATTGTGACTTCATGATGTAGGTTGATTGATTGTTGAAGCATGTGAATAGATTATGTCTATATTGATTGATTTTATTGAATCATGATACTCTCCATATATAATGTAGTAATTATAGATGTTTGGGTTGAAAGTGATTCATGGTCCTTGAAGGGCAAATTATGAGGGTTTGTAGATATTTATGAGAATTGTGTATGAGCTTATAATTCACTTAGAGAGTGAAGATCCTATGATTATGGTGTAATTGTGGTATTGTTGAAAGATCATTCTCCCCAAACCCTTACACATGACTATGCATGACATGTCTATGATAATGTTGTTGTGTTGATTGAAAGGCTATTCTCATGAACACACTATGAACATGATGTGAAAGGCTTACTCACATATTGGTGATTCTAAGGTTGAAAGGCAATTCTCACCTATTGAATATATGATCTATCATGATACCATATTGGTTTGAGTGCTAGGGCATTATTTCATGAACATGAACCTAAGTTAAGACTTAACATGAATTTAAAGGGAATTATTCTTAGCACCGAGTGGATTTGAATATGAGATGGAAATCTTTTACGTCAGTTAGTCCGGCTTTCCAAATGGGTTCCTTTTACGCCAGTTAGTTCGGGTTCCCAAAATAGTTATCT